>SJXQ01008110.1:153046-180947 GCA_006408695.1 Aepyceros melampus
CGCGTGCCCTGTCTCGCAGAGTTGAGGCTGTGGTCAGGTGGCCTGCGGCTCTCATTCTTGTGCTCACTGGGGGTCTGTTTCAGGAACAGATGGAGTCTGATAACTGTTCAGGAGGAGATGATGACTGGACTCATCTGTCTTCAAAAGAGGTGGACCCGTCTACAGGTGAACTCCAGTCTCTACAGATGCCTGAATCTGAAGGGCCAAGCTCTCTGGACCCTTCCCAGGAAGGACCCACAGGACTGAAGGAGGCTGCACTGTACCCTCATCTGCCCCCAGGCAAGGGATTCCAGATGGTTTTGTATTACTCCCTTTCCATTCAGAGCATCCTATCACTTGCTTCTAGCAGCACAGACAGGCATTATATTCTCTATTGCAGGGCTTGTCTATTGATAGAAGAGAAATCTAGGAGTTGGTTTTGTCCTGTGTCTGTATGAGCCTTAGTAAGCTCAGCTAGTTGAGTAATTTCTAAACCTTAACACAGACCTGAAATTGTGAAGGCAGATGTGATGTGGCAGCAGCACTGGCTTGGGGCACTGCCGTGCACCGCTGAAAAGGGGACTCGGAGCCCACCTCCACTGCCTGCTCGTGGGAAGTGCTGTCTTAGGCAGGGGCCACAGTCACGCTTCCAGTAGCAGCCAGGCAGGGAGCCACCATGTGAAGTGGGTGGTGTGGAAGGCAGTAGGGGCCGGGTGGAGAGCGTGGCAGCCTGAGGAATGCACACTGAATAAATGAGGCCACTCACACCCTGCTCTGGTTCATCACTGTCACATGGCAGAGACATAAACCATTTTTCAGGTGGAAACCCATCTATGCGCCAATTCAGCCCTTGGGCTGCCAGTATTTATCTTCTCTGCCTTGAAGCGGGGAGTGGCAAACTATGGCCTATGGGCCAATAATGACTTTGTCACTTTTATGATGGTTGGAAGAAAGTCAAGATGGGAAAATAAGGTGAAATTCAAATCTGTATTCATAAATGTACATAAATGTGTTTTACTGGAATATAGCCATGCTAATTTTTTCATATTGTGTGGCTGCTGTTATACTTCAGCAGCTGAGTTGAATATTTGTGACAGAGACCAAATAGCCTGCAAAGCAGCTTAAAATATTTACTCTTGATTTTTTATAGAAAAAGCTTGACAGTCCCTGCCTCGGAGGGTCCCTCTGAGGATTAAGACCTTGTAAAAGGGCCAGGTACAGGTCACATTTGGGGTGCAGTGCCTCTTCCTCATAGCTGTCGTTACTCTCTCTGGCAGAAGCTGATCCCCGGCTGATTGAGTCCCTCTCCCAGATGCTATCCATGGGGTTCTCTGATGAAGGCGGCTGGCTCACCAGGCTTCTGCAGACCAAGAATTATGACATCGGGGCTGCCCTGGACACCATCCAGTATTCCAAACACCCACCACCTTTGTGATGATGTTTGCTCACACATTCTGTGTCCCCTTTCTTGTCTCATAGTTGTGTTGAGTTAGTGTAGAACCCCAGTGCCTCTAAGTGCCAATTTCTCGTCATTCTTCTTTCAGAATCTGGGGGGTGGGGATGCACAAAGCCATTTAGGGCAGCAGAACAAGTGACACGGGGGGAGTTCCAAGTGTTTGAGTGCTGATTCTGAGAAACACTGATCAGTCTCCCAGGGATGTCTGGCTCCTTCCAGCCAGGGGAGCGCCCCTGGGGCAGAGCGAGAGACTCCTTGCTGGGGAGGATGTGGAGACCATCCTGCATCCTATCCACACTCTTCCCTGCAGGATTATACCAGCAGTCCAGAGTAGATCTTGCCAAATGGCTTTTTCTTTTTTAATGACTACACTGATACGTAATTGATTTTCTGCTAGAAGTTTGATATCCTCTGAATTTAGCTAAAGGATCACCAGCATTCAGCCAGGGTGGAAGAGGCTGTCCTGTAGTGATTACAGCTCAGGACTGTAGCTAACATCTGAGAATAAAGAAGGGCTGACAGAGGAACTGATGATGTTCAGAGTACTGCCTATTTCATAACCACTGTAGTTGTTACCATTTCCAAACTTGTTGGCTGCTTTTAAAGTTAGAAAATCGCTTTGTAGCCATTCTATTTGTAAACAATTTTAATTAAAGGTATAAACACTTTAATCAAAGATGCTACAAGAGGTAATCTGTTTGATGGTCATATTTATCGTCGCTTCTTGTAGTTCCCATAAGTCATCCTTAGTCCTACTATTTGAAAGCAACTTGGGGAACCTTGTTTTCAGTGGCACAGAGGTCACTGAATTGAAGGGTTCATCTAACAAATATGTCTACACGAACAACATACTAGTTTCAACTCACAGATCGTCATCAAAGTCCTCTCCAGTTTTAAAAAGGTCACATAGACGCATGAGTGAAGAACGTGCCTGCACCCCTTTGACCAAGGGCGCATCCTCTGCCCAAGGGCCTGCGCTCTGTGACTGCTTGGGGATCCTCCCACAGAGTCGCGTTGGCCCAGGCATGGGAGTGTGTGTGGTCTGAGGAGACTGGCTTGCACCAGGGAACCTGCAGAGGCCTCCTTCCCTTGGAGTCTGGGCCCTGGGGGGCCCCTGCTCAGCCTGTGCCACCTGGATTGGCCTGAGGCCTCTCTGCAGAGGGGTGAGGGGCTCTGTGTCCAAATGTGAGCTGTTTCCAAGCCATTGTTCCCACTTAGACATGGTCCTGACCTGCTGGGCAGGACACGGTGGTTCCCCCTGGGGAACAAGCTCCATGGTGTCCTGGTCCTCACGACGGCTCTCTCTGCCCTTCCCTGCCAGGCCAGCATGGTCCTGCAGTGGAGACACGAGGCGATGGCACGTTCTCCCTTCAGAGGAATAAATGCCTAGCAGACTCAAGGAACAGGGAAGAGCGGGTCCTGGGCATGCGCTACTCTTGGATGGTACCTCAGCACTGACAATTTCTGCTCCATGTTGTCTACTATCCTGTAGGCTGGCAGGTTAGGGATATGCCTTGATTTTGAGATTAAGCAAAGCACAGCAAATAAATGCCCCCTCTCTCACTCCAAATTCCATGACCAGGCTTTCCAAAAGAGCAAGATGTTCCCATGTGATCAGTGGGTCTGTCTCAGGGACCTTAGAATCAGATGAGGGAGTGCCTGGGGTGCAAGCAGGCAGGACCCTAGAACCGTCTGGAGACACCACATGCTCATCGCCAGGCGGGGGGAAGGGCTCTATAGCCGTGTCGTGGGTTTTAAAGCTGCAGGTACAAATGTGGCAGTGCCGCTGGGGCCTGGCCTCTCCCTCTCCCTCAGGAAACAAGGGTTCATGAAATGAGCGTCACTGCCTACAGAGGAATGTGAAAGCAACGATGGGGGCACCCCGCAGCACCACCCCAGGCAGCATGGAAGAGGCTCTGGGTAGTTGTTAGTGATCAGAGACTGCCAGCTCGGGGGCTGAGTTGCTGTGACCTCTTTGGACCTGTGCCAGCCTTGATTCCTCACCTTCAAAACAAAACGGGCTTGTGGTGAGCATTAGACAATGCAGTTAAAATGTTTAGCCCGGGGACTGGTACATCTGTAACTGTCACACTCATTATTCTGTAATTTGGAGATTGAGCGCTATACCCTTACCTGGGGGTCACATAGCTAGTTAGTAGCAACACCAAGTTTGATCTCTGCCTCTTGGCTTCGCATGGGTGCTCTCCACTACTGTCTGAAGCTGGTCAGGTCAACCCTGGCTTATGTTGGTGCAGCAGTGACATATGCCTGGCAGAGTTCCTCTGTCTGGACGCCTGTGGCTCCCATGACAGCATAAAGCAAAACCCTCATTCTGCGGCCTGGAAGGTATGGTGGGGTCTGCTAGGTTTGAAGCACTGATAACAAGAGCAGGTCCTAGGTGAAGAGAGTGCCCCAAATTCACAAGAACCCACCTGGGTAAATGAAGGTGACAGTTCCTCAGAAATCCAGGGCAGGTCCCAAGTTGAACAGTCTGGTGAAGACCTGGCACTCCATGTAGAATGAAGAGAACGGTCCTGATGCAGAAAAGTCCTGGTCAACCTCGCTTGTCTCCAAGGCATCAATTGCCCTTTTGACCCAGTTAACATCAGTAACAGCAGGGAAACAGTGCAGGCCAGAGAAGAGTTGGCTTAAGCATAACCAGACACATGGGAAGTTGGACTTTGGGGACGGAGGGGGAGGGTGTAAGTCTTTTAATAGTCCAGAAAACAATAACAAATCCAGCGTGTGCTCAATGGCCACTGGGACACTGACCTTCAAGGACTTCAAGCTGACCTCACAGTTTCTGGAGTCCTGGACATGAGGGATGCACAGAGGCTGGACTGTGCTCTGGTTCCATTTCCTGGCAGAGAAAATGCTGTCAAGAATCTAGTCCTGGGACTACCCTGGCCCAGTGGTAAAGATTTTTCATTCCAATGCAAGGGGTGTGGGGTTCAATCCCTGGCCAAGGAGATCACACATGCCTCCTGGCCAAGAAACCAAAACATGAAACAGAAGCAATACTGTAACAAATTCAACAAAGATTTTTAAAATTGTCCATATAAAAAAAAATCTTAACAAAGTAAAAAAAAAGATCCAGTCCTCCTTGTAATAATCTATAATGGAAAAGAAATTCAGAAAGAATATATGCACACACATATGTATTATTACTATATATATATATAGCCAAGTCACTGTAAACCTGACAGTAATGCAACATTATAAATCATCTACACTTCAATAAAAAAAAAAAAAAAAAAACCACCACCACCGAGGCCTACCATTGAGCAGTGGTCTGATCCTGACTTGGTGGCCACCTGCTCTGACACCTAGCATCTTGCCATCCGTTATAGCTTCCCAGATGGCTGCTCAGCTTCTGCTCTATTGCCAACAACAGGTTGCCCAATGACATCCATTGGGCAAAGGCAGTTCATTTCTCTGCTCTATAGCTTGCAGCTGCTAGAAAGTTCTTGTTTTGAACTGGAATCTACCTACCTCCCCAAAGCATCCGCCCTGGAAGAGCCACCCTAAACCTAGATGAGGTGGTCTCTCAGAACACTCACGGAAATGCAGGTTAAGCTGAGACCTGTGACAATCAGGTCTTTCCTGCTCTCAGCTGAAGTCTCCCAGGCCCATTAGCTTCTCTGGCCACCCTCCACTTTGTCCACCTTGCCCTTGGCTCCTCCCTGAGGTCAGCACAGTCTGCATGTTCTGAATTAAGGGAGACTCCCAAGAGGCGCCTCCACGGGCATCTTACTCCCTGGCCAGGGGCCTGTGCTGACGGCGCCTCCTGGCTCACAACCCTCAGGCTCCCTGCCAACCACGGAAGTTGCCTGTCCGTCCCCAAACCACGGGGCAGTTAGGTGGGGGTGCGTGAGGCTAGACTGGCGATGGGCTTGGCACCTTTTCCTAGGCAGGCCTGTGCTGAACGGAGGGTCTGGCTTTTCTCCCTCGGATGAAGGCTGTCTGTTGAAACACAATCCTTCTTTCAGCCCCAGTTCTTCGGAGTCCCTTTCCAGATACTTCAGCCAGCGGTTCTTTGAGGGCTGGGGTTTTTCCTACAAAATTGGAAAGTAAATTTATTCTCAAAAGTAGGCACCTTTACCGAGAGTCCCCAGTGCAACTCTGAGGCCCCAGGGCCTCAGGACCCATGCCTACACCACCACCAGGAAAGGGATTTGACTGACAGGTGATGAGAGAGAGACGACTTGAACAGAGCACGCTGGCACCAACCTGGGGAAAGCTGCAAGGCACAACTTACCAAGACCTTTGCGAATGTCCACACTCCCTGGTCCAGTCGTTTCAAATGAAGATGAAGGCACGAAGATGCTCACTAAAGTGTTACCAATAACAGCTAATATTTATAACAGCAAAGTTTGGAAAATGCCCAATAAGAAGGGAGTGAAAGTGAAGTGGCTCAGTTGTGTCTGACTCTCTGCGAGCCCATGGACTGCAGCCCACTAAGCTCCTCTGTTCACGGGATTTTCCAGGCAAGAGTACTGGAGTGGGGTGCCATTGCCTTCTCCACAAGAAGGGAATAAATATTGGCAAATCCACTATATTCTGTAGATACTTTTAAAAAATGAAAATAGTTGAAAGCTATATAGCAACACAGAAGATACAAGTGAAAATTCCAGGGCGATGCAGACAAGTATTTCTTACAGAAGCGATGATGAAAGAGTATGTCTGTAAGTAAAGAACTGAAAGGACAGACTCAAGTATGCGAGAGCTGATGTGTTAAAGTGGTGTGCTGAAGAGTATCTCCCTTACTTATAATACAAATACGAAGAGAACCTGGAGTGTAGACGCTGCCAGCACAATTCTGTGATCAAAGGTGGAGCTCTGCCAGGGAGCCTGTCAGACAGTCGTTTCCCCTGTCCCTGCAGGACAGTGACCTGGTACCCATGGCATCTTGGATGTACCAATGGGGTCATCTGCTCAGTCACTGGAGCTCTGGCACACTGCCCACCCAACACTGAGCACCTACTTGGAAGCCTGTTGTGAGCCTGTCGTGTGGCCCCATCTAGAGAAAGGGGGCAGAGCAACCCAGGCACGCTACGACAGCATCCTTTCCCCGCCCAGGGTGCTTCGCAACAAGGGGAAGAGGACAAGGAGGTGAAGTTCAAGTTAAGTTCAGAAGAATTTGCCAAGCAGTCAGAAGAAAAAGCCCTTTTCACAGTATTGCAGATATTTGTTTACATGGCTGTCTACACACTTATAAAAGAGAAAGGTTTGTTCATTTTTGTATTCCCTGCAGCTCTAAGCCAAGTTTTCATCAGTCAGTGACATCAACATTTGTTTACAGAACGAACGATGAATGAGTGAATAAATGGAGCCTCTTCGTGGCAGCTGGCTCAGGTAGCTGGGCTGAGACGGTGCTGCTGGCTCACCTGTGGACTTGCACGGGCAGCCTGCCAAGGACCCACGTTTTCTTCCTCATCGGCACTTATGGATTCTCCCAGGGACCTTAAGGAAAGATTGTACAACTGTTCTTTGTAAAATGACCAGGCAGATGAAGGACAGTGAAGGCGGGAACAGTAGGATGCACAGGCTTAACAATGGCGATCAAAGCCTGCTCAGGGGAACTTATTGATTGAGCTTATCTCTGTCGTTTCGATGTGACTTGGACATCTTCCAGCAGTTCAGAAGGCAGAGGGACCATCTGTTCCTTGGAGCAACAGGAAAAGCAACATAGGGCAGAAGGGGCACTCTTCACTCAGAGCCAGAGTTGGCATCATGGCTTTGCCACAGACTGGCTGTCACAGACCGTGTGACTCTGGGGGCATCACCGTATCCCAGTTTCCAATGGGGATAATAGTGCAAGGGGACTGTGGAGATAAATGAGCCAACACACGGGCACCTGCCCTGCTCAGGCCTGAACAGAGACTAATTCAGCTGAACTGACAGTCCCTCCCATCAGCAGCGGCAGGTCCCCACCGCAGAGGGCCACAGGAGTGTTCTTCCAGTTGTGCGCTATCTCAACCGCTACGAGATAAGGCCTTTTCCTCAGTCAGATGTGTCTTCACTCAGCCTCCCAGGGATAGCAGGGGTCTTTCCTCACACAGAGAGCACAGTGAGGAGCCAGAGCCTCTGCAGCCTTGAGTGGAGCCAGAGGGCCAATTAAAACATGCATTGTTCAAGGGCTGAAGGCTAGCACCGAAGCCACAACCACCCATGTCCAACAGGGCTGCTACCTCACATGATCACACTGGAACTGTCTCTACTGACCTACAATGGAAACCCAAGTCCACCAAATGTGGGCACCTCTATGTCAGGTTCTTCATTTGTAAACCAAAGCCAATGATCCTCCTGGGGTGACAGGGAAGATGAAATGAGATCATGAATGTGGAATGCTTACTCTGCCACACGGTTGACAACCCAGTATCCAGCTGAGTGGTGTCCTGCCTGCTACTGACCAGAACTCTGCTCACCGTACTATGATCTGGGAACTCAGCTCCATCAACCTCAGAACCTCTCTCTGCAGTATGAAGCCATGGTCTGTCTTCTCACTTCTGATGTTACCCTGAGAACTGGGCGTCTACTGTTTCTCAGTAGGTGATTCCTCTTTTATCCAGCTACATTTTAGTTCTTCCCTTTGTTTTCCATGTTCTGTAACTTCATTATGTTGTTGTGTCAAAGGGTGGATTTTATCTTTTAAAATTAACTTATTGAGGTATGAGTTATAATTAACCTACCCTATAGTGATAGTGAAGTCGCTCAGTCATGACCAACTCTTTGTGACCCATGGACTGTAGCCTACCAGGCTCCTCCCTCCATGGGATTCTCCAGGCAAGGGTACTGGAGTGGGTTAACCTACCCTAAAATGTACCAAATTAAGTGTTGGTACATCAGATGAGTTTGGTAAATTATATATATTTGGAAACTATTACTCCAATCAAGATATGAAAAATTTATTGGGATATAATTAGCAAGATTTAGAAAATTCTCCTCACCCTAAAATTCCCTTATCTGCCCCTGTAGGTGAACACCACTCATCCTCACAAGTGTCTTGCCTTTTGTGTCTGACATCTTTCACTCAGCAATGTTTTTGAGGTTTGCCCATGTCACTTCTGTTGCTGAGTAGTATTCTACTTTATGAAAATACCACAGAATGTATATTCAAAATCAGTGTCTTGATTGCTGTAGTGTTACATGAAATCTTGAAATCAGGCTGTATAGGTCCTCCAGTTTTGTTATCAAAAGCGATTTGGAAATTACATTTCTATATAAATTTTAGGATCAGTTTGTCAATTTCATTAAAAAAAATAAAAAAAAACACAACTGCTGGAATTCTGACTGGGATTAAGATGACTCTATAGATCAATTCAGGATGAACTGACATCATGACAATACTGAATGTTCTAATCCAGGAACATATTTCATCATTTAGATCTTTTTAAATTTCTCTCAGCAAAGTTGTGTAATTTTTACTGAAAATATCTTGCACATTTTGGGGTTATATTTATCCCTAAGTATCCTATTTTTTGATGGTATCATAAATGGTATTTGATTTTTAAGATCTTTTTCGAACTATTCACTGCAGTTATATAAAAATAAAACTTACTTTTGTATGTTGACCATGTATCCTTGTGATTTTGCTAAATTATTAGTTCTAGTAGCTTTCACTTTTCACCTTCATGTATTGGAGAAGGAAATGGCAACCCACTCTAGTGTTCTTGCCTGGAGAATCCCAGGGACAGGGGAGCCTGGTGGGCTGATGTGTATGGGGTCGCACAGAGTCGGACACGACTGAAGTGACTTAGCAGAGCAGCAGCAGCTTTTGGATAGGTTCACTAGTATCTGCTACAGACACAATGTTTTTATCCAGTTTGGGATTAGATGCATTTCCTGAATCTAAGAATGTAAGCCCTTTGATTCTGGAAAAAGTTATGTTCATTTCTGCAAATATTGCCTTTTCCCATTCTTTTTATTATCTCTTGCTGGAACTCGTCTCTGTGTATTTCATGTCTCTGAACTTTTACATTTTTCACCTTTCTGTCTTATTCACATTGACAATGTGAATAATTTCTTCAGGTTTATCTTCCATTTCACCAATTCTCTCTAGTGGCACTTCATCTGCCTTCCAGTCCACTAAACTGTCTTAGAAAGGTTTACTTATTTGCTTGTATTTGGCTGTGCTGGTTCTCTGCGGCTGTGCTTGGGCCTTCTCGTGGGCTTCTCACTGCACTGGCGTCTCCTGTTGCAGAGCACGGGCTCTAGACGTGTGGGCTGCCTGTGTTGCCACCTGTGGGCTCCAGAATACAGGCTCAGGAGTTGTGGTGCAGGCCTTAACTGCTCCACGACACGTGGCATCTCCCAGTACCAGGGACTGAACTAGCGTCCCTTGCATTGCAAGGTGAAGTCTTAACCACTAGACCACCAGGGAAGCCACTAAACTTTGCATTTCTACAAACTTTTTGGTTGTTCTTTAAAAAACTGGTTATTTTTTAAAGTTTCTTGCTCTTCTTTATATCAACCATCCTCATTTAATTTCATTAAATATATTAAACATACAATATTATGTATTCTGAGCTCTTTTTGGACCTGACTTCTCTGTCATTTCTGCTGTCTTTTGCTCACGGTGACATGCTTCCTTAAGTAAGTTAAATGATCTTTAACTTTGGGTATATGCCACTTGGAATTTTATATATCCTTTGATGCCTGGGTTGAAGATGTATTGCTCCAAAAACAAGCTACATTTATCTCTGCTTCCTGGGACAATTTAAAAGTAAGTTTGAAGGGCTTCCCTGGTGGCTCAGTGGTAAAGACTCTGCCTGACAATGCAGGAACATGGGTTTGATTCCTGGTCTGGAAAGATCCCCCGTGTCATGGAGCAGCTAAGCCTGTCTGCCACAACTCTTGAGTCTGTGTTCTGGAGCCTGGGAACTACTGAAGCCCACGCACCCCAGATTCCATGCTCTGCAACAGGAGAATCAGCCGCGACAAGCAGTCCCCATACTACCACTCCAGAGAGCAGCCCTGCTGCAACGAGAGAAACACCTGTGCAGCCACAGGGACCCAGCAGTCAAGAAAATAGACAAAGTCCTCAGCTGGAGACTTTTCACACAGCATGTGTAAAGGTCATGTGACAGCGTCCTTGTGCTTACAAGATCCCGGAGCAGTGTTTCCCTCTTTAGCCAGTGCCAAGGGCAAGACAGGCCGGGTCAACCTACCTCGGAGGGGTGCCTTTCTAGGTCATTTGTACACCAAGGGGGTAGTCCTTTGGGGACTCAGCTCTTTGTGGCGGTCTCTGACTGATCTTCCGAGACTGAACAGACTTTGTCTTCGTCTCCTGCCTCCCTCCCAGCTACTTGGAAGCTGCAGGGCAACAGGTTTCAAACGCCCCAGCAGCCCAGCTTATTCCCTGGATTTTGGCTTTTGCTTCATGTTTGATCTCTGATGGCTACTTACCTTCTTGTCATTTCGTGAGTGCCTTTAAAATACTGTGGCTGGCATTTTAAAATTAACTTCAGTGGGAAGATTGTTCAGTATCTAATCACCATGTTGTTAGACATGGAAATCTAAGGGATTTCTCCATCATATACTCCCACCATCCACTCAAGATGAAAACAGGGCAAGATAACCAGGCCTCCCTCAAACTATCATACCTGAGTGACATCTCTGAAATCTGTCCCTGCAGCAGGTTTAATTTTTGGACATGGCGTCTACAGTCAGCACCAGAGCCCTCACCGTAAGCCTGAGAAACAAACACAGATATGAGTTTAAAAAGTATTGACAGAATGTCGAGAAATAGATCCATTCAAGACACAACTCAGGGAGGGTAAAAATGTACCACGCAAGGCCTAAAGCCCATGCAGGAACTCAAACAATGATTGCCATTTCTGCAGTGATTTACAAACAGTCTCAGGGACTAATTTCAGTCAACCTGGCTGCCCACCATCACCCTGAATCTTACATATCAAAGCCAGACTCAACCCAAACCCACACAAATTGGTTAATAAACATAAGGAATTCAGATGAGAAGTAACAGAAATTGCCAAAGACATGAAATGATACTTACCCTCACTCACAATCAAAACAATATAAAACAGATGAGATACTTATTTTTCACTCAGTAGTCACTCCTTTGTTCAATATATATTTATGAAGTACCTATTATGTGCCAGGAACTGAACTAGGTAAGGACAGTACAAGAGTGTATAAACATCACTGTCATCACAGAGCTCTGCAGTGTAAGAGACAGACAGTAAGCACATAAGACACCTCTACGACCATCAGGTGGTGAGAAGTGCTACACAGGAAGGCAAGGCCATGCAGTGGGGTGGGCAGAGTGCAGACACAGTAGGTGATTTTATACGAGGTGTTCAAGAGGTCCACGAGTGGATCACTGAGAGGGTAACATCTGAACACAAAACAGCAAGATAAGCGGGAACGAATCATGTAGATAGCAGAGCAACGAAACGGAAAGGAGCGCAAACACCTTGAGCCTGGCATTTTGGAGAAACAGCGAAGCCACGTGGCTGGAGTTGAACGGTCTAGGGCAAAGAGGGTAGGAGATGAGGTCTGGAGTGTAGGCCCTGTTACGGGAAAAGTCAGCCTTATGGGCATGAGATCTGCTCTGCTCTCTTTCTTGAAATTCTTAATAATCTCATCTTTGAACCTGTCTTGTGTAAGTGAAGTCTGATGAGATGATGAAACATGTTCTAAGTTGTGGACAGCAAATGTGCCCACTGTTCCTTGCCACTCTGTTTGCACAGAGCGTGCCTGATGCCCTGGCGGCAGAGGCCTGGTGGCAGAGCCCCGGTGAGCTCGCAGGGTGTGAGAGCCCAGTGAGGGTCCAGGCGTAGGCGGCGTGCGCTGCTTGTGCCTAATCCAGGAGGTGCGCCCGTGCCTGAGGGTCCAGGGCTCCCAGGGGGACCAGAACCTGCTTCAGCTGCAGAAACAAGGCAAGGGTATTTCACCAAAAGCACCAACAACCAATAAACCTATCATATCTCTTCTTATTCCTATTACCTCCCTGGAATAGCCTGTGCTGAAAACGCCACAGAAAAAGGGAGAGAAGCACAATCCTCAGTTCCTCTTCTTCTTGGTATTTCCTTACTAATCAGTGAGTGGAAGGTTGAGAGTGTAGGTAGAACATGTGTGTGTCAAGCAGTGAGGTAAAAATAGCTGAGTTAATTTTGTGCAACATCTCCACTCTTAAGAATAAAATATGTAGGCATATATGAGCTACAAAAGAAAAGCTGTGCAATTCTGATCATTCCACATGTGTACTAAATGCTCTTCTACTATTCTGTATATATTCCACATATGTACTAATGTTCTTAGCATTTAAAACCAGTGTTGCACAGTCTAAATGGTACTGCACTATTTAAATATTAGCTTTTAACACGTTAAAATGTTGGTTAAAACTAACATTTAGTTATTCTTTACACAGGAATAAATTATATAGTAAATTAAAAAAATAGTAAATAGGGACTTTCCTAGGGGTCCAGTGGCTAAGGCCTGAGTTCTATCCCTGGTCGGGGAACTGGATCCCATAGGCTTCAACTGAAAGACCCTGCACGCTGCAACTAAGACCTGGAGCAGTCAAATAAATTAATAAATAGAAATAAAAATTTAAACCATTAGTAAATAAAAAACATTAGAAAAAGTCAGATCATCACGAAAGAAGAGCTTAATATTCAGAACCCTTAACAGCAGTTTTTTTCTGCTTTTGCAAAGGGGCCCACATTTCCACTTTGCATTGTCTCTTGCCCCGTCCAGGCCCTGTCTGAAGGCACATATGTACTCCTCCAGCCTGGAAGGTCTGACAGGATCCTGCGCATGGAGGACCCTTTGGCTGTGGTGCTGAGACCGTACGGCTGAAACAGGCGACCGGTCAGGAGGGGGCGCACATACTGGGGCAACTCAGCCCACTGCGATGACAAGTGGGCACAATGCGGGTAGGGTGTGACTCAATTTGCTGGCGGATCACACGGAGAGTATAAAAGGAAAAGAAGACTCAGGGATGAGTTCAAGGTTTGTAGCCCAAACAACTAGAAAGAGACTGGGCAGCTGAGATGGGGATGCCTGTGGGAAAACTAGGTAGGTGAAAGGAGGGGAGGGCCTCCATTTGGAATGTAGGTTTGGGATGCTTGTTAGATAAGTGGCTAGAAGCAGATACAAGTTCACTGGCAGGCCTTGGGTCTGATACAGACCCAAGAGAACTGTCAGATTGTCTTATCTCAGACCACTAAGGGAAGGACTGTAGCTAGAGAAGAGGTGAAAAACAAAACAAAAAACTGAGATCCAGCGCATTCCAAAGTTCAGAAGATGAGGAGACAGGAAAAAACCAGCAAAGAAGATCAAAACACAAGCCAGGAAGACAGGAGGAAAACCAGGAGCAGGGTGACTGGAGCCCAGGCGAGACTTCAAGGAGCAAGAAGCGGCGAACTGCCAAATGCCACCAGTAAGCCACGCCACTTGAGGACTGAGAACCAATCGTTATTTTTAGCAACACAGAGACCACTGCTGACTTGGACATGAGCGATTTTAGAAGACTGCTGCAGAAATCCCATCTGGGGCAAGTTCAAGTGAGAATGGGAGGAGATGAACTGGAGAGAGTCAAGGCAAAATTTAAAAAGACTGATAACTGACTTACGATTGCCAAGAGGGAGTAAGGTGGGGAAGGGATGGACTGGGAGTTTAGGGTTAGCGAGCGTAAACTATTACAGATAGATTGGATCAACAAGAGTGCTCTACTGTACAGCACAGGAAACTATATTCAATATCCTATGATAAACCACAAAGAAAAATAGGAAAAAGGATGTGTGTGTGTGTGTGTGTGTATACACACACATACAATTTCTGCAAATAACTGCATCACTTGGCTGTACAGCAGAAATGAACCCAATATTGTAATTCAACTATACTTAATGAAATAAATTGAAAAATTAAATAAATTCCCAAAAGACTGACAACTTAGGTATGGTATAACTGGGAGAGTGCGTGCTCTCTTGCATGGCAGAAACTGCTCTCTGAACACTAAAATGCATTCTCTCCTCATCTGAGAGCAGACTAGACTACACTTTCCAGTCTTTCTGGCAGTCAGGTGTGGCCATGAGACTGGCTTCTTCCCACTGGGATGTGAGCCACTTCCAGATTCTTCCTGGGGAGCGTCTTCCTGATCTTGCACATTTAGGGGTTTGTGGCATCAGGAGACCAGCCTCAGGGAATAGCAGGACCTCAAGACGACAGGTGCCAGGGCCCTGAATGATCGCACCAAGGACAGCTGCCCTGCTGATCTCAGCTCTCCCAGGACTGTTCAAGATAGCAAGAGAAACAACTTCTATTGTGTTAAGCCACAATCGTGGTGTCTGTTTGTTAATGTGGCCTAGTCAGTCCTAAGCCATAAACCCCTGCATAAGCATGGGAGGAGCTGAGAGGAAGGCAAACCTTCCTCAAGAATTCAGAAATATAGTCTGATATCTAAAACATGTACAGTCATCAGCGAGCCTGCTGACTCCTGAGACCCCATCTCAAGGTAGACTTCAGCTGCCATACTTAGTGACAGATGACCTAACTGTCCCCACTCCTACCCATCCCAACTGACAGGACCAGAGGTGGACATCTGAGTCAGCCACATCAATCAGATTATTTCTCCCAGGAGTTTATAACTGGGACTCAGCTCTTTCAGTTGGTTTGAAATGAGATTTTGTGGTCTGTGCGTGGAGTATGTTATTGTGAGCTAGAAAGAGAGAGAAAGGGAAGGAAAACTGGAAAGGGAGAGGAAGAGGAAGGTATAGTGAGAAACTCAGTGAAGGGAGGAGGAGAGAGGGAAAAGAAGCTGCTTGTGTGGCTGGCAGCTCTTCAGGTCTTGGGGTTGGTTCTTCAAAGGGTCAAGGGCAGTTCTTCCCCTGGGTCCCCACAAGATATCCCATTACCTTGCCAGTGCATTTAAATTTTGCTGAAGTGTTTTTTCCTATAATCTGCAACTAAGAGAACCTTGGTCAAAAGAATTCCTCTAACTTGTAAATTTGTCCTAAAGGAAATAATTGGTCCAGTAAAGAAAGAGGTATTTGTAAGAAGCTTCACTACAGAGTTCACTGGTGGCTTAGATAGTAAAAAAATCTGCCTGCAATGAAGGAGACCCGGGTTCAATCCCTGGATCGGGAAGATCCCCTGGAGAAGGGAATGGCAATCCACTCCAGTATTCTTGCCTGGAGAACTCCATGGACAGAGCAGCGTGGTGGGCATGGGGTCACAAAGAGTTGGACATGATTGAACGACTACACTTTCTTTCTTTCTTTTACTACAGAGTTGTTCATAATAATGAAAACTAAAATCAACCTAAGTGCCCATCAATGTGGGGCTGGTCATTTATTCATTCAACACACATTCCTCGAGCGAGCGCTATCTCACAGGCACTGTGCTAGGTACCAAAAGTATACAGTAAAGTGTATAAAAAAGGGTATATGTGTGTCCATCAACAGATGAATGGATACAGAAAATGTGAAGTGTGTGTGTATGTCTGTATATATAAATCTAATGGAATATTACTCAGTCATAAAAAAGAATGAAACATTGCCATTTGCATCAACATGGATAGACCCAGAATGTATTACAAGTGAAGCAAGTCAAAGACAAATATTATATGATATGACTTATATGTGGAATCTAAAAATAATACAAATGAACAGAAACAGACTCACAAACATAGAAAACAAACTTATGGTTACCAGAAGGGAAAGAGGGGGAGAGGAATAAATTAGGAACATGGGATTAACAGATATACACCACTACATATAAGCAAGGATTTATTATATAGCACAGGGAACTACATTGAATTTCTTGTAACAATTTGTAATGGAAAAGAATAGGAAAAAATATGTATAACTAAATCACTTTGCTATATACCTGAAACTAACATAATATTGCAAATCAACTATACCTCAATTTTTAAAAAAGTGTATATAAAAAAAGAGGCAAAGCATTTACTCTCAAGGGCTTACAGTCTGAGATGGATAATACTCACATAAACACACTTGACTATATTTCTGACAGGGAAGTGAGATTAACTAAGGGATGCCTCAACAAGCACACAGAGGGAAGCAGGTCTGGATGGTTTCAAGGTCAGAAGGAAAAGCCCCTGCAGCCGAAGGACGAGAATGATGTGATGAGACTGCAGAGGTAGAATCAAGTGTTGGAACAGGTGAACAAAGGGCGCAATGAGAAGACTGTGTGGGTGGGTCAGTAAGTACGGATTTGGAAAAAAACTGTAATCTGGGTGAAAAAATTGGGTTAATAAGAGCAATTACAACCTGCTCCCTTCAGTCCATGCGCTCTTTCACCTCCTGACTACCTTCAACCCTGCCCACCCCTCCCACACCCTTGGATCTCTAACAGCTGTCTGTCCATCCCCAGTTAGGACTGATTACTCTTACAGACTCTGCACTCTCCTCTCATTGTGCTCAGTTTAATTTTAAATTACATGTGTGGTTTTAATTTCTCTTCCCCTTTCACAGGGGCAGATCTGTACAGGCAATAGGGACACCTTCTTACCTTTCACTGTCTCCCATGCCTACACATTGAAGGTACTCAGTAAATACTGACTGAATGAATAAACAAAGGCAGGCCACTCTCCAGGCACCGCTCCATTACCTCCTGACTACCTTCAACCCTGCCCACCCCTCCCACACCCTTGGATCTCTAACAGCTGTCTGTCCATCCCCAGTTAGGACTGATTACTCTTACAGACTCTGCACTCTCCTCTCATTGTGCTCAGTTTAATTTTAAATTACATGTGTGGTTTTAATTTCTCTTCCCCTTTCACAGGGGCAGATCTGTACAGGCAATAGGGACACCTTCTTACCTTTCACTGTCTCCCATGCCTACACATTGAAGGTACTCAGTAAATACTGACTGAATGAATAAACAAAGGCAGGCCACTCTCCAGGCACCGCTCCATCTACTTCACTCCCTGAAGGAAGATGATCTCAGGGAGCAGGAGCTCTGTATCTAATGAACCTGAGTCAATAACGGAACAGTGGGTTCCATGAGAAACACACTTCTGCATGGCTGGGTCCTACCTGCTCTCTGGTGCGCGTATTAGACACCCTGCTTCTTGGGACTCACCTGCAAAAATGACTGCTTCTTTCCACAAGCTTTGCATGTCCACTTGAGACTCTTTTTCACCTATAATGAAATTTCAGAAATATAGCTAAGATAATTATTTGAAACAGTTGGAACTGGATCAGAAAGAGTAATTTAAAGAGATCAGTGGAAAAGAATAGAGTCTAGAAACAAACCAACACATGTATGAAAACTTAGTATATTATAAAGGTGAAAAAAGAAGAGCCTATTTAATAAGTGGTTCTGGGAAACTGGGTATCCATATATTAATAAACAAAATCAAATTAGATCTCTACTATCTGTTATTCTCAAAAACTTCCACATTTCAAGTCTTGATAAATCTGACTAGATGGGGTGTCTCAACATAATAAAATGGCTTATTTCCAGCTCTAAAGCTGCAGAATCACCATGAGCATTCTCATGAAAGTCAAGAACAAGTCAAAGATTGGCACTATTATTTACTCTTTTTGGATGTGCCAGCCAATATAATTGGAAAAGAGAAAGTAATTAAGAGATATGAAAATGGAGGAAAAAAATAAACTTATTTACGAATATTATGATTTATTTCTTTAAAATCCAAGATAATCAAATGAAAAACTACTAAAACCAGTAAGACAATATATTAACATAGGAGCTAGGTAAAAAATTAATGTATCTTCAAAAATTAATATCATTTATAAGCAAACATATAGTTAGAAGAGATAATGAAAGAAAAGTCCATTTATAACGGCAACAAAGAAAATGCTACCAAGAGGCACCAAAGCTGCTTTAACAGGCGGAATGAGGACTTCCCTGGGGTCCAGCAGTTAATCCGCCTGCCGCCTGCCGATGCAGGGGAGACGGGTTTGACACCTGGTCTGGGACGACTCCACAAGCCTCAGAGCAACTAGGCCTCTGCACAACTAGACCTGTGCTCTGCAACTCCGGAAGCCTGGCCCGCTACAGCCCACACTCTGCAACAAGAGAAGCCAAGGCAAGAAGACCCAGCGCAGCCAAAACCAAATTAATACTAACAATAAAAACTCTTTAGAAGAGACGGAATGAGATACATGCTTAACATGAAGATGCCTAAGTTGATTCATAAAAATAAATACAATTGAAACAAAAATCATCGGGAGTTTTGGAGAAGTACCTAAAAGGATTCTAGGGAGGACAAACAACATCTATTACAAATTTAAGTGGGTATATCCTAAGATTCTACTTCTCAGCATTTACTTTCAAACACCATAAAAATATTGTGTACTTTCTATAGCTACACATGCAAGTAAGACATGCAATAAAAAATAATAAAAGTTCTGGAAGGACAAGCAGTAACTGACTAGCTCTGAGGGGCTAGAAAGAGCGCGCGCGCGAGAGAGAATATGGTATAAAAGGATCTTTGCAATCGGACAGGCCTAGCAGAGGAGCTCGGCAGGCTACAGTCCTCGGGGTCTCAGAGTCGGAAGCGACTGAGCGTGCCTGTCCCGGATCTTCCTCTAGTTCCAGCTAGCGGGAGCTACTCTCTAGTTGTGGCACCACGGTTTTTCGTGACGGTAGCTTCTCTTGTTGCAGAGCATCAGCTCTAGGGCTCCAGGACTCAGAGCTGTAGCTCACGGAGCCCAGAAGTTTCGGCACATGGGCTTAAGTGCTTGGAGGCATGTGGAATCTTCCCCAGCCAGGAATCAAACCCCTGCCCCTGCACTGGCAGGCAGATTCTGACCCACTGTACCACCAGGGAAGTCCTGGTTTCCACAAATCTTACAACCAAAAAGCAAAATGCCCCCCAAAGGCCACAGCAACGGGTAGGGAGAAGTGACATCAATAAAACCCAGTTCTCACACTGATACCATCACTTGTCCGGGCCTCAAGCACACTCCGCAACCCCACGAGACTGAGCCCACGTCTGCGGGCAGGGCGTGGGGAAGAGCTCTGGCCTCTCGAGGCTCCACCTCGTCCTGCCCGCCATCCCCGCGCTCGGGGAGGGGAGGCCCCACCTGGTGAGCCTGGAAAAGGCTGCAAGAGCAGCACCGAATGACCCGCGCCTGCTGAGGAGGCGCCATCGCGGCGCCCTCGCCCCGCGCTTGCGCCGGCTTCCGGGCCCGCCGCGGCCCCGCCCCTTCACGCGCTGCGAGCGCTCCAGCCGCGGCCCCGCCCCTTCACGCGCTGCGAGCGCTCCAGCCGCGGCCCCGCCCCTTCACGCGNCAAGGAGATCCAACCAGTCCATTCTGAAGGAGATCAACCCTGGGATTTCTTTGGAAGGAATGATGCTAAAACTACAGCTCCAGTACTATGGGCACCTTATGCGAAGAGTGGACTCATTGGAAAAGACCCTGATGCTGGGAGGGATTGGGGGCAGGAGGAGAAAGGGACGACCGAGGATGAGATGGCTGGATGGCATCACAGACTCAATGGACGTGAGTCTGAGTGAACTCCGGGAGTTGGTGATGGACAGGGAGGCCTGGCGTGCTGCGATTCATGGGGTCGCAAAGAGTCGGACACGACTGCGCGACTGAACTGAACAGAACTGTTGGGATCCACACAGTCAAAGGCTTTGGCATAGCCAGTAAAGCAGAAGTAGATGTTTTTCTGGAACTCTCTTGGTTTTTTGGTGATTCAGCGGATGTTGGCAGTTTGATCTCTGGTTCCTCTGCCTTCTCTGAATCCAGCTTGAACATCTGGAAATTCATTGTTCACATACTGTTGAACCCTATCTTGGAGAATTTTGAGCATTACTTTGCTAGCATGTGAGATGAGTGCAGTTGTGTGGTAGTTTGAACATTCTTTGGCATTGCCTTTTTTTGGAATTGCAATGAAAACACATTTTCCAGTCCTGTTGCCACTGCTGAGTTTTCCAAATTTGCTGGCATACTGAGTGCAGTAGTATGCCACACATACTGTGTGACATATTTCACAGCATCATCTTTTAGGAGTATGTAAGTAAAAGCAGCTCTGAGATTTGTGGGAAAACATGCTTTAACTTTTTAAGGCCACTTTTCACTTGTCAGACAGGTAAACATATACTGTATTAGAGAAGCGTCCTTTTGAGTTGCTAACGGTTGTATTCTAGAAAGGATGTTGCAGTTGTAGGTTTATTCTGGGGGAATGTCCCAGTTTTTATGGTTAGTTTTGCTTGTTAATTGATTCCTTGTTGATGTTGCTACTTGGTTATAGAAATGTTGAAATCAGACATTTTCTGTCATACACAGGATGCATTAGAAACACCTTAGACTCTTTCAGCTCAGATGGTAAAGAATCTGCCGGCAGTGCAGGAGACCTGGATTCCATCCCTGGGTTGGAAAGGGAACGGCTACTTACTCCAATACTCTTGCCTGGAGAATTCCAGGGACAGAGGAGCCTGGTGGGCTAAGCCCATTGCATCACAAAGAGTCCGACAGGACTCAGTGACTTTCACTCTGACTCTTGCAGTCTAATTCCAGTTTTTCCAGTCTTAACTCCCTGCCTCACCTCCCCAGCCCTCTCACTACCACCATCATTTAAAGTTTCAGCCATCCTAGTTGCATAATGACAGCAAATCTTTTGAAATCTGCCTGCTCTGGCACACATTCTCTTTTGTGCTTGGAATGTTGTTTTGTGAGTACCACTACCTGATAACATCCTTTAATGATTAAAATTTCACCTCCATGACAATTTCTCTGATGGTATAGAAAGTTCATGTCACCCTTCTCTAAGTGTCCTATACAAGCTTCATTCTTTATAACACTGGTCAAGTTATGCCATACTTCTGTTTATGTGAGATTGTTTATTTTTAAAAAATGCCAGTAGTTTACTTTAAAAGGTCACCTCAGTATACAGGATGGTTGGCATCTTTTCAAAATATCAATGTAATGTAAGAGTAAATGATGTGACTGGCAAACTCAAGGGTGTCAGATCTAGATAAAGTCTCTGGAGTGAAAGTAACTCCCAGTCCCTGTGCAGTTTTCTGTCAGAACATTCACTAAAATATGCTTTTATGTTTTATTGATTTTGTTTGGATAGTCTCACCAATTTAATCTGTGGAGAGAAACTTTTGTTAATGAGTATCAGCATGACATTTAATTATATGGTACAAGGACATTTCCTGTCTCTAGTCCAAAAGTGAATTGAAACCCCAAAGTTTTAGACGTTCTCTACAGGCAAGAGTTTTAGGACAGCGATTCTCAGGTTCTAAACTGTAAGTAAACTGTAGAAATACTTGCAAAGTACTATTCCTGGCTTTGTAAATTTTTACATTGCCAGTTTATTAGGTATTTTTTAAATAAATGGCTGTTCTTTATAATTTTATTTGTCTCTTTTTATTCCATATAAAAAAGGAAAGGGAAAAAAACATGTTCTGTTTTCACTCTTTAGCAGTATTTTGGGGGAGTGGAATATGGCAGCCAAGAAATCCATCACACTTTACTTATTGAAAATCATTGTAATGTGCAGCATCAGATGTAATGATTTTTGTACTCAGTATTCAATCTGTAGACTGAGTGAGGAGGTGGTATATATACCTGAGAATGTTACATATAGTAGTTGGTATTAAGTCATTAGAGAACAGTACAGTGGTGACAAATAGAGAAGTTTCCAAGGGAAATGTTAACTTTCTCTGCTTTGAAAGAGATTCTGTGTTTCTGTCTTTACTCACTGTAATTTGTTTTACGTTAAATCTTACATAGCTTATTTTTTAACCTATTTCTTTGCTTTCTTAAGGTATAATGTCAATTCTTCTTTATGGTTAAGTTGAACAGTTGATTTTATCAGATTGATTATCAGTGATCTTGAATATACTTGCCACAATTCAACTCAAAACCACACATCACTCTTCAGAATGTTATTTCAGATTGTGTTGTATGAGCCTTTTTATATGTTGTAAAAGTGGGAAATCGCTTTGCATTTTGCCATAGTAAACATACTCATTTTTACCAACTTGGACTATTATTTTTGACTTGGTGATTGAAAGTGCACAGAAAAGTTCATGAAAAGATGATGCTCCCCAGGTAACCGGCTCGTCTAATGAAAACGATCACGTTCCTGCATAGGATGAACTGTAGGTAGCAAAGTGTACTTAAGATTGAGGAGAGATTCTACTTTTTGAAATCCATTTTTGGAAACAAGAAGCAACCTACATGCTAGACCTATTTGTATCAAAGTATTAAGATGTACAAATCCACACCTGTATAGCTTATGCATTTTCAAGTGGACCTGAGGGCACCATGTCAGCCATAAGGCTAATTATTGCTTTCTTTTTTAGACTTAATGCACATAGTGTACAATCAGAACAGCCACCCTCAGACTCAAAAGACAGCTTTGCCAAGGTCTGCTACAGTAGCTGAAATAAGTAACAAAGGACTTAAAAAATCAGCCTTTCAAAAAAATTCTTTTTTAATTCTTGCAGACTCAGTGTTCCCGAAAGTACACCTTTCACAGCGTCTTAAAGTTTGCAGCAGAAGAAGTAAGTATAGAAATTGGAACAGCCTGTAGAGAATACAATTTGTGTCTCAAAATGTGTCTCAAAAATCTGCATGTGTCTTGACCTCCCACTTCTCCACAAGTTCATTGCTAGGTTTATGGTGTCAAAAGCTAAACCTCACTTAAAGGTAAAAGAAGAGTGAGAGCTGAGACCCACAGATACAAGAATGGGTTACACAAATTGACACATTTATTTAATATAACTTAAATTATAAGGAGAATCCTTATTGAAATTGAAAAGATAGTGATAATGTCAACTTTTTTAAAAACTTCACACTGTATGTTTGTATTTTTACTAACTTTGATTCTGAAAATATAATTTTATTATATATTTATCATGTTTTTCAACTTTTCTCTATAAGCATGTGCAGTGTCAGTAAAATCTTATTTTTGAAAATATGATTGAGTTTCTGTTTTTAAGAAATAAAATTTTTCCAAAGATTTTCATCAGAGGCATCTATAAAGTAACTGTTTGTACTTGACAATTAGAAGAGAAGCTTATGACTTGGGAGACTTAGGGTTCCTCTTTTAACTGTGTCATTAATTATTTGTTTGACATGACAGTTTCTCTCTTCCTGAAATTTCTTAATCTGTAAAATGGAAATCTTATCCTTCCTGCCCAATTATATGATTTTGAGTAAAAATATAATAGCATTTATATTTAGTGTGGAATCTTTCAGTAAGAGTAAGAGTTGACTTGAGTTGTCATGGATATAAAACCCTAAAATATAATTCTCTTAATAAAAAATAAAATCCCCCAAATAGGACTGGAAATTAATTTAAATAATGAGTTGTCAAAGCCTGAGAGGAACTTCTTAGCATCCTAAATTGTAAAACACAATGGGATCTGAAGTAGAAATAAATGAAAACTGAGGAACTTCGCATCTAGGAAAAAACTTGTCAGTACTGTAGAAAGAAGTGGTAGTTTCTGTATGTACATCACTAGTAAAGCTTCCCCAAATTTCAGTTAAACAGCATTGTTACTATAGGCTGGAAAAGGGAAAAATTGTGTCTGTAGTTGCTTTTGATTTTTATTGTCATGTAATAGGTTAGCACTAAAGAAAATACATAACTTAAAATGGACATAACTAAGAATAACAACTAGAAACTTTGTCATATTCAAGTTTTAGAAATCTGAGATTGCCTATAATTTAGGTGTTTTATTTAAAAAGTATTACAACCTCTATAAAAACTAGTTTAAAATTAAAGTATATTTTGAAGTTACTTTAAGTTTATTTAAAATTTTTAAAACATAAAGGACATTTACAATTAAGAATGTGCCATATGGACAATAAAATTGTTTTTTTTTTTTTAGGTACATAGGCCTGTAACAAGTAATTGTTCTCATGTATAGTTAAGTTCTTATTTTAAAACTTGATTGTTAAATTCATAAATTTAAATGAGCTCTTAGGTTTTTCTCACCTATGGTGTGTGATTATTGTTAATACTGAGAGCAGCATTTCCCGGAAAGAATGTTTTCCCCAGACCACTAGAACCACAAAAAAAATAACCATTAAAAACTGAGATTGGGATCAGTGGTCCAAAAGTATGGGGTGTTATTGACTATTTTTGTATTTTCCTGGAGTCAAATAAAATAAACTATATTAGCAGCATACTAAAGGATTTTGAAAAGATTCCCAGTTTAACTTCAGTTTAGTTCATTTCAGTTGCTCAGTCCTATCTGACTCTTTGCGACCCCATGAACCACAGTACACCAGGTCTCCCTGTCCATCACCAACTCCCAGAGTCCACCCAAACCCATGTCCATTGAGTCAGTGATGCCATCCAGCCTCGGTCGTCCCCTTCTCCTCCTGCCCTCAATCTTTCCCAGCATCAGGGTCTTTTCAAATGAGTCAGCTCTTCTTATCAGGTGGCCAAAGTGTTGGAGTTTCAGCTTCAACATTAGTCCTTCCAGTGAACACCCAAGACTGATCTCCTTTGCTGTCTAGGTCGGTCATAACTTTCCTTCCAAGGAGTAAGCGTCTTTTAATTTCATGGCTGCAGTCACCATCTGCAGTGATTTTGGAGCCCAGAAAAATACAGTCAGCCACTGTTTCCTGATCTATTTGCCATGAAGTGATGGGACCGGATGCCATGATCTTCATTTTCTGAATGTTGAGCTTTAAGCCAACTGTTTTAACTCTGCTCTTTCACTTTCATCAAGAGGCTCTTTAGTTCTTCACTTTCTGCCATAAGGGTGGTGTCATCTGCATAACTTATGTTTTCCAGACATAACTTTCCTTCCAAGGAGTAAGCGTCTTTTAATTTCATGGCTGCAGTCACCATCTGCAGTGATTTTGGAGCCCAGAAAAATACAGTCAGCCACTGTTTCCTGATCTATTTGCCATGAAGTGATGGGATCGGATGCCATGATCTTCATTTTCTGAATGTTGAGCTTTAAGCCAACTTTTTCACTCTGCTCTTTCACTTTCATCAAGAGGCTGTTTAGTTCTTCACTTTCTGCCATAAGGGTGGTGTCATCTGCATAACTTATGTTTTCCAAATTTAATCATAAAACTATAATATTTATAAAGCTAATCTGTAGCATAGAAGTGCTTATTAAATTATTAGAAAAATGAATGAGCTATGAACACACTTTGACAAAAGAGAGCATTAAGAGAATAATTCTACCTTAAGCTACCAATAAGTTCCATACCACATTTCATTGACTCAAAAGCACTTACATCTCTGAATAAAGATGAGTGGAGGCTGTCTGTCATGGTTGATCATGTGACAGTCACATAATTGTCCAACTGACATCACTTGCACCCCTACTTGTACCTAGAAGTATTTCTTGGTGGTATTAATTGGACTATTGCAATCCCATATTAAACACAAGAGAGCATTTGTTTGAACTGACTATTTCTACCAAGAAATTTTAGGACTGTTCTAAGCAGTTACTTAGCTTTTATTTTCACTTGTGCCTGAGCATTATATATGACCAAAGTAAATCATGTATAATCCTGAAAGATCAAACACTGGGTTATAGATTCATTGACAGTGTTTTTCCTTTTTTATGATGCATAAAATAAGATGCATTTTACAATCTCTGGTGTCCTAAATACAATGAAATGCAACTTTTAGCAAACAGGTGGCACTACTGGTAAAGAACCTGCCTGCCAATGCAGGAGACGCGGGTTCAGTCCCTGGGTCAGAAAGATTCCCCTGGAGAAGGAAATGGCAACCCAATCCAGGGTTCTAGCCTGGGAAACCGCACAGACAGAGGAGCCCAGGTGGTACAGTCCATGGAGCTGCAAAGAGTTGCACGCAAATGAAGCAACTTTGCACAGCACATTATTCTTCAAAGATAAAACGGATTGTAATACTTTCTTTGATGATGTTATGTATCCTAAAAGATACATTACATTTAAAATTATAGAGTTGATTATGTGTACCCTATCATTGCTAACTATCTTTTATAATTAGCATTTTTTATGCTTATATGTATTTTTTCTTTTCTTCCTTTTTAGTTTAAAGTTCCTGCAGCAACAAGTGCAATTATTACCAATGGTAAGAATTTGTCTTAAACCTATTTATTAACAGAGCTATTAGCTGTTTAAAAGAAACCAAATTAGTTAAAATTGACTTAAAATACAAAAACCCTAAACCTTATATCAACATAAATGATATACATAATTGTAAACACTAAGTCAAAATTATTGTTCATAATTGTGTCTTCAGTTTTTTCTGTGCTTTTGTTATGTAGTACAGTAGTTTATGGGCTTCCCTGGTGGCTCAGATGCTAAAGCATCCGCCTGCAGTGCAGGAGACCTGGGTTCCATCTCTCGGTCAGGAAGATTCCCTGGAGATGGGTGTGAACCCATTCCAGTATTCCTGCCTGGAGAATCCCATGTACAGAGGAGCCTGGCAGCCCATAGTCCATGGGGTCACTGAGTCAGACATGATCAAGCGACTAAGCACAGCACATTATAGTATCATATGTCCTTATGCCAAATTATTGCTGAAAATAACTTGTCAGTTAGCAAAGTGTTTTCTATTGTATCATAAATGGTTTTAGAATATAGGAAGCTAAGCAGGAATGTACCTTTGCTGTCCCTTGCTATTGCTTTCCTGATAGAAAACAATTCTTACAGGCTTGCAATAATGAGGATTTTATCCAGCTAGATAATATAAATTCAGACTATCTTTGGAAACTACAAATAATTAATGAAACTAGCCCAAAGAGAAAATACTGAAATAAGACGAGGAACAAAGATGGCAGGAAAGGCCAACTACTCACCAGTACCATAAGTCCCAGGTACTGGTGAGTAGTTCATGTATAGTTAAGAAAGACTAAGAGAAGGTGGCTTTCAGTTCAGTTCAGTTCAGTCGCGCAGTCGTGTCTGACTCTTTGCGACCCCATGAATCGCAGTACGCCAGGCCTCCCTGTCCATCACCAACTCCCGGAGTTCACTCAGACTCACCTCCATTGAGTCCATGATGCCATCCAGCCATCTCATCCTCCGTCGTCCCTTTCTCCTCCTGCCCCCAATCCCTCCCAGCATCAGGGTCTTTTCCAATGAGTCAACTCTTCGCATAAGGTGGCCAAAGTACTGGAGCTTCAGCTTTAGCATCATTCCTTCCAAAGAAATCCCAGGGTTGATCTCCTTCAGAACGCACTGGTTGGATCTTCTTGCAGTCCAAGGGACTCTCAAGAGTCTTCTCCAACACCACAGTTCAAAAGCATCAATTCTTCTGCACTCAGCCTTCTTCACAGTCCAACTCTCACATCCATACATGACCACAGGAAAAACCATAGCCTTGACTGGACGGACCTTAGTTGGCAAAGTAATGTCTCTGCTTTTGAATATACTATCTAGGTTGGTCATAACTTTTCTTCCAAGGAGTAAGCGCCTTTTAATTTCATGGCTGCAGTCACCATCTGCAGTGATTTTGGAGCCCCAAAAAACAAACTCTGACACTGTTTCTACTGTTTCCCCATCTATTTCCCATGAAGTGATGGGG
>SJXQ01008111.1:0-20184 GCA_006408695.1 Aepyceros melampus
AAGTAAGCATCTTTGAATTTCATGGCTGCAGTCACCATCTGCAGTGATTTTGGAGCCCTCAAAAATAAAGTCTGACACTGTTTCTACTGTTTCCCCATCTATTTCCCATGAAGTGATGGGACCAGATGCCATGATCTTCATTTTCTGAATGTTGAGCTTTAAGTCAACTTTTTCACTCTCCTCTCTCACTTTCATCAAGAGGCTTTCTAGCTCCTCCTCACTTTCTGCCATAAGGGTGGTGTCATCTGCATATCTGAGGTTATTGATATTTCTCCCAGCAATCTTGATTCCAGCTTGTATTTCTTCCAGTCCAGCGATTCATTGAGCTCACAAACAAATAAACACAAAGAACGAAGTGTCATAAAAGGAGAAAGATAATAAAAAGCTTGGGCTCCAAAGAAACGTAAGACAGAAAAGTTGTATTAGAGTTTTCATAAAAAAAGAACCAATAGGCTATATATTTGGCTATAAGCCTATTTGTAACATATATAATTACTGTTATACATGTGATATCTGTGTGGGTTGTGTGTGTATATGTATGTGAAGTGAAGTGAAGTGAAGTGAAGTCAAGTCACTCAGTCGTGTCCAACTCTTTGCGACCCCATGGACTGCAGCTTTCCAGGCTCCTCTGTCCATGGGATTTTCCAGGCAATATACTGGAGTGGATTGCCATTTCCTTCTCCAGGGGATCTTCCCAACCCAGGGACTGAACCTGGGTCTCTCGCATTGTAGACAGACACTTTACCATCTGAGCCAATGTGTATGTAAATATAATATATATGTATAACAGTACAGTTGCTCAGTCATGTCCGACTCTTTACGGCCCCATGAATTGTAGCACGCCAGGCTTCCCTGTCCATCACGAACTCTCAGAGTTTACCCAAACTCATGTCCATTGAGTTGGTGATGCCATTTACCATCTCATCCTCTGTTGTCCCCTTCTCCTCCTGCCTCCAATCCCTCCCAGCAGAGTCTTTTCCAATGACTCAACTCTTTGTATGAAGTGGCCAAAGTATTGGAGTTCAGCTGTAGCATCAGTCCTTCCAATGAACACCCAGGCCTGAACTCCTTTATGATGGACTGGTTGGATCTCCTTGCACTCCAAGGGACTCTCAAGAGTCTTCTCCAACACCACAGCTCAAAAGCATCAATTCTTTGGTGCTCAACCTTCTTCACAGTCCAACTCTCACATCCATACATGACCACAGGAAAAACCATGGCCTTGACTAGACAGACCTTAGTCGGCAAAGTAATATCTCCACTTTTGAACACGCTATCTAGGTTGGTCATAACTTTCCCTCCAAGGAGTAAGCGTCTTTTAATTTCATTGCTGCAGTCACCATCTGCAGTGATTTTGGAGTCCAGAAAAATAAAGTCTGACACTGTTTCCACTGTTTACCCATCTATTTCCCATGAAGTGATGGGACCAGATGCCATGATCTTTGTTTTCTGAATGTGGAGCTGTAAGCCAACTTTTTCACTCTCCTCTTTCACTTTCATCAAGAGGCTTTTTAGTTCCTCTTTACATTCTGCCATAAGGGTGGTGTCATCTGCATATCTGAGGTTATTGATATTGCTCTCGGCAATCTTGATTCCAGCTTGTGCTTCTTCCAGTCCAGTGTTTCTCATGATGTACTCTGCATATAAGTTAAATAAGCAGGGTGACAATATACAGCCTTGACGTACTCCTTTTCCTATTCGGAACTAGTCTGCTGTCATACACATAATTGGCTCATAACATTGTGGAGTTATCAAGATTATGGTTAGCTAGTCAGAGACTCAGAACAGCCAATGGTGTCCTTTTACTTTGAATCCAAAGGCCTAAGAACCAGGACAGCTGATGGTGTCAGTTCTACTCTGAAAGCGGGCAGGCTGGAAACCTAGGAAGAGATTAGTTTTCAGTTCAAGGCCAAAGACAGGAAATGACTAATGTTCTATTCAGATCTTCAATTGATTGGATGAGGCCCACATGCATTAGAAGTGGCAGCAATTTACTCAGTCTATCTACTCAAGTGTTATTAATCTTATCCAGAAACATCCTCACAGACATATCCAGAATAACCATTTGACCAAATGTCTGGGCACCCAGTGCCAAGTCATCACAGCAGTGCAAACAGTGCAACTGTGCAAATCTTAAGAATGTTGATAAATCCGATACAGGATGCAAAAGAATATTCCAAGTTAAAGTGAGCTACAGAGAAAATCATCACAGTGGTGCAAATCTTTACTTAAGACTGTTGAGGTTAATTCCCTAGTAGTCTAATGGTTAAGACGCTGTGCTTTCACTGCTGGGTCCTGGGTTCAATCCTTGGTAAGGAACTAAGATTTCCCCAAACTGTATGTTTTGGCCAAACAAAACAACAACAAAAAAGAATGCTGGTAACATCTGATTAAGGATTAAAAAAATATTCCAAGTTAGAGTAAGGTACAAAATATGTGTACCAATAATTATATATGGCTATTGTCCCAATGGTAATTCCTTACCTCACAAGGCATACTTAAGTCATTTGTAAAACTATGTTTATAAAACTTGCATGTTTTTCCTCTTTTCTAATAACTACAAGATCATATTGTCCCAGATCTATGACATAATATGAAATAGAAGAAGGGCTCTGGAATAGGATAGGCTTCCCTGGTGGCTCAGACTGTAAAGAATATGCCTGCAATGCAGGAGACCCGGGTTTGATCCCTGGGTCAGGAAGATCTCCTGGAGAAGGAAATGGCAACCCACTCCAGTATTCTTGCCTGGAAAATTCTGTGACCAGAGCAAACTGGTGGGCTAAAGTCCATCGAGTTGCAAACAGCTGGGAAACAACTGAACAATTAACACACACAGAATAGGATAGATCTGAGTTCCAATCTTGGCTATGTAATATACTTGTGATATATTTGAGGCAAGTAACTACTAATCTTTGATCCTCATTTTTTTCATTTGTAAAATAAGGATAAACTTTATTTATCTAATTGTGTTGCTGAGATTAAAAAGTAATACATAATTTAGCATTTATCATGTGCTAAATGAAAGTGTGTGCATGTGTGCTTACTCAACTCAGTTGTGTTCCAGTCTTTGTAACCCAGGGACTGTAACTCATGAGGCTCCTCTGTCCATGGGCTTTTCCAAAATACTGGAGTAGGTTGCCATTTCCTACCCAGGGGATCTTCTTGACCCAAGGATCACACCTGGATCTCCTGCGTTGCAGGTGGACTCTTTACCATCTGAGCCACCAGGGAAGCCAGTTTTCCATTAGAAGTCCATTTAAAAGTCAAAAATCATTTAAACGACATTAATCAAAATGTTTATAAGGTGATAGGGGGAGGAGAGCAGAAGCAGTTAATAATTCTTGCTGCTGCTGCTGCTGAGTCACTTCAGTCGTGTCTGACTCTACGCGACCCCCGAGACGGCAGCCTACCAGGCTCCGCTGTCCCTGGGATTCTCCAGGCAAGAACACTGGAGTGGGTTGCCATTTCCTTCTCCAATGCAGCAGAGTAAAAAGTGAAAGTGAAGTCGCTGAGTCATATCCGACTCTTCGCCATCCCATGGACTGTACCCCACCAAGTTCCTCTGTCTATGGATTTCACAGGCAAGAGTACTGGAGTGGGGTGCCACTGCCTTCTCTAATAATTCCTAGAGCTTAAGGAAAAAAAGATGTTCTTTTCATTATAGGGGACTGGAATGCAAAAGTAGTAAGTCAAGAAACACCTGGAGTAACAGGCAAATTTGGCCTTGGAATATGGAATGAAGTGGGGCAAAGGCTAATAGAGTTTAGCCAAGAGAATGCACTGGTCAGAGCAAACACCCTCTTCCAACAACACAAGAGAAGACTCTACACAGGGACATCACCAGATGGTCAACACCAAAATCAGACTGACTATACTCTTTGCAGCCAGAGATGGAGAAGCTCTATACAGTCAGAAAAAACAAGACCAGGAGCTGCCTGTGGCTCAGATCATGAACTCCTTATTACCAAATTCAGACTTAAATTGAAGAAAGTAGGGAAAACCGCTAGACCATTCAGGTATGACCTAAATCAAATCCCTTACAACTATACAGTGGCAGTGAGAAATAGATTTAAGAGACTAGATCTGATAGATAGAGTGCCTGATGAACTATGGATGGAGATTCGTGACACTGTACAAGAGACAGGGATCAAGACCATCCCCATGGAAAAGAAATGCAAAAAGCAATATGGCTGTCTGAGGAGGCCTTACAAATAGCTGTGAAAACAAGGGAAGCAAAAAGCAAAGGAGAAAAGGAAAGATATAAGCATCTGAATGCAGAGTTCCAAAGAATAGCATGGAGAGATAAGAAAGCCTTCCTCAGTGATCAATGCAAAGAAATAGAGGAAAAGAACAGAATGGGAATGACTAGAGATCTCTTCAAGAAAATTAGAGATACCAAGGGAACATTTCATGCAAAGATGGGCTCAATAAAGGACAGAAATGGTATGGACCTAACAGAAGCAGAAGATATTAAGAAGAGGTGGCAAGAATACACATAAGAACTGTACAAAAAGGATCTTCACGACCCAGATAATCACGATGCTGTGATCACTCCCCTAGAGCCAGAAATCCTGGAATGTGAAGTCAAGTGGGCTTAGAAAGCATCACTACGAACAAAGCTAGTGGAGGTGATGGAATTCCAGTTGAGCTATTTCAAATCCTGAAAGATGATGTTGTCAAAGTTCTGCACTCAATATGCCAACAAATTTGGAAAACTCAGCAGTGGCCACAGGACTGGAAAAGGTCAGTTTTCATTCCATCCCAAGGAAAAGCAAGGCCAAAGAATGCTCAAACTACTGCACCACTGCACTCATCTCACACGCTAGTAAAGTAATGCTCAAACATGAACCGTGAACTTCTCAATGTTCAAGCTGGTTTTAGAAAATGCAGAGGAACCAGAGATCAAATTGCCAACATCTGATGGATCATTGAAAAAGCAAGAGAGTTCCAGAAAAACACCTATTTCTGCTTTATTGACTATGCCAAAGCCTTTGACTGTGTGGATCACAGTAAACTGTGGAAAATTCTGAAAGAGATGGGAATACCAGACCACCTGACTTGCCTCTTGAGAAACCTGTATGCAGGTCAGGAAGCAACAGTTAGAACTGGACATGGAACAACAGACTGGTTCCAAATAGGAAAAGGAGTACGTCAAGGCTGTATATTATCACGCTGTTTATTTAACGTATATACAGAGTACATCATAAGAAATGCTGGGCTGGAGGAAGCACAGGCTGGAATCAAGATTGCCGGGAGAGGTTATATCAATAACCTCAGATATGCAGATGACACCAACCTTATGGCAGAAAGTGAAGAGGTACTAAAAAGCCTCTTGATGAAAGTGAGAGAGGAGAGTGAAAAAGTTGGCTTAAAGCTCAACACTCAGAAAATTAAGATCATGGCATCAGGTCCCATCACTTCATGGGAAATAGATGGGGAAACAGTGTCAGACTTTATTTTGGGGGGCTCCAAAATCTGCAGATAGTGATTGCAGCCATGAAATTAAAAGACGCTTACTCCTTTGAAGCAAAGTTATGACCAACCTAGATAGCATATTGAAAAGCAGAGCCATTACTTTGCCAACAAAGGTCCATCTAGTCAAGGCTATGGTTTTTCAGTGGTCATGTATGGATGCGAAAATTCGACTGTGAAGAAAGCTGATCACCGAAGAATTTATGCTTTTAAACTGCTGTTGTTAGAGAAGACTCGAGAGTCCCTTTGCAAAGAAGATTCAACCAGTCCATTCTAAAGGAAATCAGTCCTGGGTGTTCTTTGGAAGGACTGATGCTAAAGCTGAAACTCCAATACTTTGGCCACCTCATGCAAAGGTGACTTTTCTTTTTTTTTTTCGAAGGTGACTTCTCCATGACTCACTGGAAAAGACTCTGATGCTGGGAGGGATTGGGGGCAGGAGGAGAAGGGGATGACAAAGGAGATGGCTGGATGGCATCACTGATTCGATGGACCTCAGTTTGAGTGAACTCCAGGAGTTGGTGATGGACAGGGAGGCCTGGCGTGCTGCAGTTCATGGGGTCACAAAGAGTTGGACATGACTGAGCAACTGACCTGAACTGAGAGCTTAAGAGAAAGTTGAGCATAAGAGCTATCCCTACCAAGTAGTTTTATATGGAGTATCAAAGAAAGAGGAGAAAGACAGCTGGTGGAGACATGAACCAGCCTTCTCTTTCTGACTCCATGATGATGGAAAGGAATACTCATAGGGGTGAGCCCAGGGAGTACTTATACACACAAAAGGGGAGCATAACACAGCACATCACCAGCATGATTGGCACTAGGCAGACAGACATGGGTTAATATGGTGCAAAAGATCAAAGTATTTTTCAACAACACAATGAGGCCAAGGTGTTATTCTTGGCTTGTTTCTCAAGTTTAGCAATGGGCTGAAGCATCCATACTCTGTAACAACAATATAGGGTTTCTCCCTCCATAACTCTATTAATAATTTTTCTAATTCTCATCTAGATGAACAGCTTCCATACTCTCCAAGTCAGACAACTGGAAGTCATATTTCACCAATGATACACACTCATTTTAACACCAGTTCTTTCCCTCCCTATCTGTCATTGTTTTAGTTGAGGCTCTCATTACTCTCACTTGGGGCTGGACTGGGGTTGAATGCCCCAACAGCCTCCACACTAATATTCCTTATTCTATAAACTTTTATTTGAATCTTCTTGTTTTCAAACCTGCACATACGTTGGGAACATAAGATAAATGAGGTACAGGATTCCTGTTCTTACAGGTTTATAGGCTAGCATGGTGAGAAATAAGTAAACTGTGAAAGTTAGTCACAGTTGTGTCCAACTTTTTGCAATCCCGTGAACTGTATGTAGCCTGCCAGGCTCCTCTGTCCATGGGATCAGGCAACAATATTGGAGTGGGTAGCCATTCCCCTCCAGGGGATCTTCCCAAAACAGGTCTTGAACCCTGGTCTCCTGCATTGCAGGTGGATTCTTTACCATCTGAGCCACCAGTGAAGCCCCAGGTAAACTGTATAAGGGTCATAAAAGTGATATGAGCAAGTACTATGGAGGCACAAAGAACAACATTCAGACTTGCTTCAAGAGTGGAGAGGACAGAATAGAGAGGGGAGGACTGAGGAAACCATTCTGATGAGTATCGTACTTGAGCTGTTAAAATAAATTGTTATCAAAGAAGGTGAGACCGACATTTCCAAGAGAAAAAAATTAAGCTGTAAGTGCAAATGCATTGATAAAAAGAGTTATTATGGCCCTATGGAGAAAAACAAAGTTGAGGGCAGGGGACAGGATAAAAGAAAGCTTAAGTGGTAAACAGGGTATTTACCTCATGAAAGGGGGTGTAGGTTTCACTCTATAGGTAATACAGAACATATAGCAAACTTTTAAGAAGGATTGGCATTATACGACAGGATTTACATTTAGAAATTCTGCTAAGAATATAGCAGTAAGTAACAAAGATGAGGCTCTTATGCTCACGGAGTTTACTATCTAATGAGACAGATATGCATATGCAGTGGCACTGGTAATGAGTATCAACTTTTTAAAATCCTCTTTAATGAAAAACTAATTTTGTTAAGTCACTGAGATGCAGCTATTATAACAAATAGGGTCGTTTTTTAAAATTTTGTTTATTTATGGCTGTACCAGGCCTTCACTGTGCACACAGGCTATCTTTGGTTGCAGTGACTGGGGGTTCAGTAGTTGCAGTACACGGGCTTTAGAGTACAGGCTCAGCAGCTGTTGAACACAGGCTTAGCTGCTCCTTGGTATGCAGAATTTTACAGGACTAGGGATTGAACCTATATCCCCTGCATTGGCAGGCAGCTTCTTAACTACTGAACCCCTAGGTAAAACCCAAATAGGATTATCTTAACTGAGGAGTATTAATTTTACTCTCAGCAACTCATTAAACCTATTTATTAATCTAAATATTTATCTGTTGATTCTTTACTGTTTGGTTTAATGCATAAAAAATATATCATTTGTAAATATTGAGATTTCTTTTTTTGTATTATTTTTTACCAATTTCCTTTTTTTGTACTACAGTAGTAGATAAGATCTCCTGAACACTGGTGAATTAAAGCAACATGGGTTGCAATACTTTTAAAAATATTTCTATTTAAGTGTGTATATCTAACTTATACCTAATTATTTATATAATAGTTCATAGATAAGTGAATACAATGATATATACACATAGTGGTTTTTATTTCTATGACTAGTAATATAAGTAAAATGGCTTTATTGGAAATTTTCAAGTATTGAACTAATAATGCATTAGTATTACACAAGGATATTCACTTTTCCAATGTGCCTAAAAGTTAAAACTCCCCATGTTTATTCTATGTACAGTGGTTAAGCAGAGAAGTTGAAATGTCCTATTTGGTCAATTTGGCTTGAATAATTTCTGTATGTAGACTTTACTTAATCAACAATTACAAGCTCTATCATAGACAAAGGGCCCTGGAAAATATATGAAAGGGAAAGAGGGAACTACTCCACAAGATAACTAAATCCACTGAAATTAATAAAAATCAATCAAAGAAGACAAGTAGAATTTCTAGAGAAGCGTGTTAAGGATAGAACACCAAGGATTATTAACATTAAGGGATAGACAATTTAAGCTGAAGAATTATTTATGCAGCATCTGCTACATATCAGGTGACAGCCTAGATAGAAATATAAGAAATATAATCTGTATAAGACATAGGTGAAAAAGTTCTAGAGCTGAGAAAAAAACATAAAAAGAACAGGGACAGAAATGGAGGAAAATTAATTTGGAGAGATGGTGGAAGCCATAGGAGAATTTCAAAAGTGAAGTAGCTCCCATATCATCAAAGGCTGAAAAAGTTTGAGTAAGGTAAGGACTGAAAAGAAGTCACTGATGATTTGAGGGTGGGATAGGGAGAGGCCAGATAACAGTGGCTTTAAGAGAGGATAATGAACATATTTTATATAATTTTTTTTTTTTAGGTTCAGTGAGGTTGGAACTAGAGAACCATGTAGATTCTAAGGAATTTTATTTTCCTTAGATGTGAGAAATTTAAGCATGCAAATACACTGAGAAGAAAGGGGGGAAAGGTAGAGGAAATTTTTTGATAATGATTATAACAATCTAAATTAAGCACTTTTTATTGTTATTCTTCAGTCAAAAGTTGAATCTGACACTTTGCAACCACATGGAATATAGAACTCCAGACTTCCCTGTCCTTCACTATCTCCCAGACTTTGCTCAAATTCATATGCAGTGAGTCGGTGATGATATCTAACTAACTCATCCTCTGCTGCCCCCTTCTGCTCCTCCTGTCAATCTTTCCCAGCATCAGTGTTTTGTCCAGTAAGTCAGCTTTCCCATCAGGTGGCCAAAGTATTGAAGCTTCAGCTTCAACATCAGTCCTAATGAATATCCAGGATTGATTTCCTTTAGGATTTACTGGTTTGATCTCCTCACTGTCCAAGGGACTCTCAGGAGTCTTCTCCAGCACAATTTAAAAGCATCCATTTTTCAGTGATCAGCCTTCTTTATGGTCCAAGTCTCACATCCAGACATGACTACTGGAAAAACCGTAGCTTTGACTAGACATCCTTTGCTGGCAAAGTGATGTCTCTGCTTTTTTAATATGCTGACATGGTTTGTGACAGCTTTTCTTACAAGGAGCAAGCATCTTTTCATTTCATGGCTTCAGTCTCAGTCCACAGATTTGGAGCCCAAGAAAATAAAACCTGTCACTGCCTCTACTTTTTCCCCTTCTATTTGCCATGAAGTGATGGAAGAACATGCCAGAAGACATGTTCTTAGGTTTTTTGAATGTTGAGTTCAAGTCAGTTTTTTCACTCTCCCCCTTTCATCTTATCAAGAGGCTCTTTAGTTCCTCTTCACTTTCTGTCATTAAGGGTGGTGTCATCTGCATATCTGAAGTTGTTGATGTTTCTCCAGGGAATCTTGATTCCAGTTTGTAAGTCATCCAGCCCACCATTTCCTATGATGTAGTCTGCATAGAAGTGAAATAACCAGAGAGACATACAGACTTGTCCTGTTCCTTTCCCAAATTTAAATCAGTTAGTTGCTCACTGTCTGGTTCTGTTGCTTCTTGATCTGCATACAGGTTTCGCAGGAGATAAGGAGGTAAGGTGGTCTGGTATTCCCATATCTGTAAGAATTTTCAACAGTTTGTTGTGATCTATACAGTCAAAGGCTTTAACATAGCCAAAGAAGTATGTGGGTTTTTTTTTTTTTTTCCGGAATTCCCTTGCCTTCTCCATGATCCAACAAATGCTGGAGATTTAATCTCTGGTTCCTCTGCCTTTTCTAAATGCAGCTTGTACATCTGGAAGTTCTCGGATTATGTACTGATGAAGCCTACCTTGAAGGATTTTGAGCAGAACCTTATTAGCATGTGTAATAAGTGCATCTGTACAGTAGTCTGAACCTTCTTTGGCTTGCCCTTCTTTGGGATTGCAATGAAAACTAACCTTTTCCAGTCCTGGGGCCACTGCTGAGTTTTTCAAATTTGCTGACATGTTGAGTGCAGCACTTTAGCACCATCAACTTTTAGGATCTGAAATGGCTCAGCTGGAATTCCATCACCTCCACTAGATTTGCTCATAGTGGTGCTTCCTAAGGCCCACTTCACTTCACACTCCAGGATGTCTGGCTCCAGGTGAGTGACCACACCATTGTGGTTATCTGGGTCACTAAGATGTTTTTTGTACAGTTCTGCGTTTCTTGCCACCTTTTCTTAATATCTTTTGTTTCTGTCATGCACTTACTGTTTTAGTCATTTATTGTGACCATCCTTATATGAAATGCCCCCTTGACATCTTCAATTTTCTTGACGAGATCTCTTTTCCATTCGCTTATTTCTTTGCACTGTTTATTTAGGAAGGCCTTCTTAACCCTCCTTGCTATTTTCAAGAACTCTGCATTCAGTTAGGTATATCTTTCCCTTTCTCCTTTCCCTTCCACTCCTCTTTTTGTATAGCCTCCTCAGACAACCACTTTGCCTTCTTGCATTTCTTTGTCTCTGGGATGGTTTTAGTCTCTGCCTCCTGTACAGTGCTACAAACTTCTGTCCATAGTTCTTCAGGTACTCTACCTACCAGACCTTATCTTTCGAATCTATGTCACCTCCACCATATAATTTAGGTCATACCTCACTGGGCTAGAAGCTTCTCCTACTTTCTTTTATTTAAGCCTGCGTTTTCCAATAAGGAGCTCATGATCTAGCCACAGTTAGCTCCATGTCTTGCTTTTGCTATATGTATAGAGGTTCTCCACATTCGGCTGCAAAGAATATAATCAATCTGCCTTAGTTAATGACCATTTGGTGATGTCCATGTGTAGAGTCATCTTTTGTGCTGTTGAAAGAAGGTGTTTGCTATGAGCATGTCTTAACAGCAATGTCAGCCTTTGCCCTGCTTCATTTTGCACTCCAAGGTCAAACTTGCCTGTTACTTCAGGTATCTCTTGACTTCCTACTTTTTAATTTCAATCTCCAGTGATGAGAATGACATCTTTTTTTTTTTTGGTGTGAGTTCTAGAAAGTCTTGTAGGTCTTCACAGAACTGGTCTTTAGCTTTTCAGCAATAGCGGCCAAGGCACAGATTTGGATTGCTGTAATATTGGTCTGCCTTAGAAACACACCGAGAACATCCTATTGTTTTTGAGATTGCACCCAAGTACTGCATTTCAGACTCTCTTGTTGACTTGACCATGTCCAATTTACCTTGACTGATGGCCCTAACATTCCATGTTTCTAAGCAATATACTGTTCATTGGACTTACTGTCACCACCAGAGAGGTCTACAACTGACTGTAGAAAGTCTTGTAGGTCTTCACAGAACTGGTCTTTAGCTTTTCAGCAATAGCGGCCAAGGCACAGATTTGGATTGCTGTAATATTGGTCTGCCTTAGAAACACACCGAGAACATCCTATTGTTTTTGAGATTGCACCCAAGTACTGCATTTCAGACTCTCTTGTTGACTTGACCATGTCCAATTTACCTTGACTGATGGCCCTAACATTCCATGTTTCTAAGCAATATACTGTTCATTGGACTTACTGTCACCACCAGAGAGGTCTACAACTGACTGTCGACCCAATGACTTCATTCTTTCTGGAGCTGTTAGTAATTACCCTGTGCTCTTCCCCAGTAGCCTACTGGACACCTTCTGACCTGGGGGACTCATCTTTCAGTGTTGTATCTTTTTGCCTTTTCATACTGTTCATGGGGTTCTCACATGAAGAATACCAGAGTGGTGTGCCATTCCCTCCTCCACTGGATTACATTTTATCAGAACTATTCACTATGACCCGTCCATCTTAGGTGACCCTGCATGGCCTGGCTCATATCTTCATTGAGTTACGCTAGTCCCTTCACCAAAAGGCAGTGATACATGAAGGAGAATTAATAACTTACATCCCTATCAATGCAGATCTTTTCAGACCTTTAAAGTAATGAAATAGAGAATAATACTATCTGGTAAAACTCCCCTTTCTGTTAACATGTAAATATTAATAAATAAATGACTGATTAGAGACTCAAATTTCATAGTTGGTGATATAACATACCTGACAGTATTAAAATTTATAATTAGCAATTTATAGAGCTATTTTATTGAATACTCATAATCTTTTAAGATTAACAATTAGTTTTCCAAATTTAGACACAAAACTAATAGAACTATGCTTGCTTCACTCAGTTGAGTTCAGTTCAGTCGCTCAGTCATGTCCGACTCTTTGTGACCCCATGAATCGCAGCAGGCCAGGCCTCCCTGTCCATCACCAATTTCCGGAATTCACTCAGACCCACGTCCATTGAGTCCATGATGCCATCCAGCCATCTCATCCTCGGTCATCCCCTTTTCCTGCTGCCCCCAATCCCTCCCAGCATCAGGGTCTTTTCCAATGAGTCAACTCTTCACATGAGGTGGCCAAAGTACTGGAGCTTCAGCTTTAGCATCATTCCTTCCAAAGAAATCCCAGGGCTGATCTCCTTCAGAATGGACTGGTTGGATCTCCTTGCAGTCCAAAGGACTCTCAAGAGTCTTCTCCAACACCACACTTCAAAAGCATTAATTTTTCGGCACTCAGCCTTCTTCACAGAGGAAAAACCATAGCCTTGACTAGAAGGACCTTAGTCAGCAAAGTAATGTCTCTGCTTTTGAATATACTATCCAGGTTGGTCATAACTTTTCTTCCAAGGAGTAAGCGTCTTTGAATTTCAAGGCTGCAGTCACCATCTACAGTGATTTTGGAGCCCCAAAAAATAAAGTCTGACACTGTTTCTACTGTTTCCCCATCTATTTGCCATGAAGTGATGGGACCAGATGTCATGATCTTAGTTTTCTGAATGTTGAGCTTTGAGCCAACTTTTTCACTCTCCTCTTTCAGTCTCATCAAGAGGCTTTTTAGTTCCCCTTCACTTTCTGCCATAAGGGTGGTGTCATCTGCATATCTGAGGTTATTGATATTTCTCCCGGAAATTTTGATTCCAGCTTGTGTTTCTTCCAGTCCACAGTTTCTCATGATGTACTCTGCATAGAAGTTAAATAAGCAGGGTGACAACATACAACCTTGACATACTCCTTTCCCTATTTGGAACCAGTCTGTTGTTCCATGTCCAGTTCTAACTGTTGCTTCCTGACCTGCATACAGATTTCTCAAGAGGCAGGTTAGGTGGTCTGGTATTCCCATCTCTTTCAGAATTTTCTACAGTTTATTGTGATCCACACAGTCAAAGGCTTTGGCATAGTCAATAAAGCAGAAATAGATGTTTTTCTGGAACTCTCTTGCTTCACTCAAAGTCCATGGTATTTTCAATACTATTTTGACCCTGGATTTTAATGTTAAATGAAAGCTCATGAAGTATTTTACTGCTCAAAATATTCAAATATAAATGTACTGGTCAAAAGTTACCATGACAATTTAAGGTCATTTTGAATAAAAAAGACATATATGATGATAATAAGAGCTAACATTTAGTCAGTACCATGTGTCAAAGTTATAGTTTTTCCAGTAGTCATGGATGGATGTGAGAATTGGACCATAAAGAACGCTGAGCGCTGAAGAATTGATGCTTTTGAACTATGGTGTTGGAGAAAATTCTTGAGTCCCTTGGACTGTGAGGAGATCAANATTTAAGGTCATTTTGAATAAAAAGACATATATGATGATAATAAGAGCTAACATTTAGTCAGTACCATGTGTCAAAGTTATAGTTTTTCCAGTAGTCATGGATGGATGTGAGAGTTGGACCATAAAGAACGCTGAGCGCTGAAGAATTGATGCTTTTGAACTATGGTGTTGGAGAAAATTCTTGAGAGTCCCTTGGACTGTGAGGAGATCAAACCAATTAATCCTAAAGGATATCAATCCTGAGTATTCACTGGAAGGACTGATGCTGAAGCTCCAGTACTTTGGCCACCTGACGTGAAGAATTCACTCACTGGAAAAGACCCTCATGCTGGGAAAGACTAAAGGCAGGAGGAGAAGTGGATGACAGAGGATGAGATGGTTGGATGTCATCACTGACTCAATGGACATGAGTTTAAGCAAGCTCTAGGAGCTGGAGACGGACAAGATCCCTTGCGTACTGCAGTTCATGGTGTCCAAAAGAGTCGGACAGGATTGAGCGACTGAACTGATCTTGGAAAAGCTTCAATGAACAATTACAAAGTATATTTTACATTGTTGTTGTTTAGATCTTAAGTTCTTTCTGACACTTCTGTGACCCCATGGACTGTACCCTGCCAGGCTCCTATGTCCATGGAATTTCCCAGGCAAGAATACTGGGGTGGGTTGCCATTTCCTTCTCCAGAGGAACATCACAACCCAGGGAATGAACCTGTGTCTCCTGCATGGCAGGCAGATTCTTTTTTTTTTTTTTTTACTTTTCATTTATTTATTTTTACTGGAGGCTAACTGCTTTACAATATTGTATTGGTTTTGCCATATATCAACAATAATCCACCATGGGTGTACACGTGTTCTCCATTCTGAAACCCCTCCCACCTCCCTCCTCATATCATCCCTCTGGGTCATCCCAGTGCACCAGCCCCAAGCATCTTGTATCCAGCATTGAACCTAGACAGGCAATTCGTTTCTTATATGATATTACGTATGTTTCAATGCCACTCTCCCAAATCATCCCACCCTCGCCCTCTCCCACAGAATCCAAACACCATTCTATACATCTGTGTCTCTTTTACTGTCTCACATACAGGGTTATTGTTACCATCTTTCTAAATTCCATATATATGCATTAGTATATTGTATTGGTGTTTTTCTTTCTGGCTTAATTTGCTCTGTATAATACACTTCAGTTTCATCCACCTCATTACAACTGATTCAAACGTATTCCTTTTAGTGGCTGAGTAATACTCCATTGTGTATATGTACCACAGCTTTCTTATCCATTCATCTGCCGATGGACATCTAGGTTGCTTCCATGTCCTAACTATTACAAACACTGTTGCGATGAACATTGGGGTACATGTGTCTCTTTCAATTCTCGTTTCCTCGGTGTGTATGCCCAGTAGTGGGATTGCTGAATCATAAGACAGTTTTATTTCCAGTTTTTTAAGGAATCTTCACACTGTTTTCCATAGTGCCTGAACTAGTTTACATTCCCACCATCAGTGTCAGACGGTTCCCTTTTCTCCACACCTTCTCCAGCATTTATTGCTTATAGACTTTTAGATTGCAGCCATTCTGACAGGCGTGAATGGTACTTCATTGTAGTTTTGATTTGCATTTCTCTGATAATGAGTGATGTTGAGCAACTTTTCACATGTTTGCTACCCATCTGTATGTCTTCTTTGGAGAAATGTCTATTTAGTTCTTTGCCCTATTTTTGATAGGGTCGTTTATTTTTCTGGAAATGAGCTGCAGGAATTGCTTGTATATTTTTGAGATTGGTTGTTTGTCAGTTGCTTCATTTGCTATTATTTTCTCCCATTCTGAAGGCTGTCTTTTCACCTTGCTTATAGTTTCCTTTGTTGTGCAGAAGATTTTAATTTTAAATAGGTCCCATTTGTTTATTTTTGCTTTTATTTCCAGTATTCTGGGAGGTGGGTCATAGAGGATCCTGCTGTGGTTTATGTCAGAGAGTGTTTTGCCTATGTTCTCCTCTAAGAGTTTTATAGTTTCTGGTCTTACGTTTAGATCTTTAATCCATTTTGAGTTTATTTTTGTGTATGGTGTTAGAAAGTGATCTAATTTCATTCTTTTACAAGTGGTTGACCAGTTTTCCCAGCACCACTTGTTAAAAAGATTGTCTTTAATAAGAGTGTTTTGCCTATGTTCTCCTCTAGGAGTTTTATGGTTTCTGGTCTTACGTTTAGATCTTTAATCCATTTTCAGTTTATGTTTGTGTATGGTGTTAGAAAGTGTTCTAGTTTCATTCTTTGACAAGTGGTTGACTAGTTTTCCTAGCACTACTTATTAAAGACATTGTCTTTAATCCATTGTATATTCTTGCCTCCTTTGTCAAAGATAAGGTATCCATAGGTGTGGGGATTTATCTCTGGGCTTTCTATTTTGTTCCATTGATCTATATTTCTGTCTTTGTGCCAGTACCATACTGTCTTGATGACTGTGGCTTTGTAGTAGAGACTGAAGTCAGAAAGGTTGATTCCTCCAGTTCCATTCTTCTTTCTCAAGATTGCTTTGGCTAATCGACATTTTTTGTATTTCAATACAAATTGTGGAATTATTTGTCCTAGTTTTGTGAAAAATACCGTTGGTAGCTTGATAGGGATTGCATTGAATCTATAGATTGTTTTGGGTAGTATACTCATTTTCACCATATTGATTCTTCTGATTCATGAACATGGTATATTTCTCCATCTACTAGAGTTCTCTTTCATTTCTTTCACCAATGTTTTATAGTTTTCTATATATAGGTCTTTACTTTCTTTAGGTAGATATATTCTTAAGTATTTTATTCTTTTTGTTGCAATGGTGAATGGAATTGTTTCCTTAATTTCTTATTTTCTCATTGTTACTGTATAGGAATGCAAGAGATTTCTGTGTGTTGATTTTATATCCTGCAACTTTATTATATTCATTATTAGCTCTAGTAATTTTCTGATGGAGTCTTTAGATTTTCTATGTAGAGGATCATGTCATCTGCAAACAGTGAGTTTTACTTCTTCTTTTCCAGTTTGGATTCCTTTTATTTCTTTTCCTGCTCTGACTGCTGTGGCCAAAACTTCCAGAACTATGCTGAAGAGTAGCAGTGAAAGTGGGCACCCTTGTTTTGTTCCTGACTTTAGGGGAAATGCTTTCAATTTTTCACCATTGAGGACAATGTTTGCTGTGGGTTTGTCATATATAGCTTTTATTATGTTGAGGTATGTTCCTTCTATTCCTGCTTTCTGGAGAGTTTTTATCATAAATGGATGTTGAATTTTGTTGAATGCCTTCTCTGCATCTATTGAGAAAATCATATGGCTTTTATCTTTCACTTTCTTAATGTGGTGAATTACACTGATTGATTTGCGGATATTGAAGAATCCTTGCATCCCTGGGATAAAGCCCCCTTGGTCATGGTGTATGATCTTTTTAATGTGTTGTTGGATTCTGATTGCTAGAATTTTGTTAAGGATTTTTGCATCTATGTTCATCAGTGATATTGGCCTGTAGTTTACTTTTTTTGTGACATCTTTGTCAGGTTTTGGTATTAGGGTGATGGTGGCCTCATAGAATGAATTTGGAAGTTTACCTTCCTCTGCAATCTTCTGGAAGAGTTTGAATAGGAAAGGTGTTAGCTCTTCTCTAAATTTTTGGTAGAATTCAGCTGTGGAGCCGTCTGGATGTGGGCTTTTGTTTGCTGGAAGATTTCTGATTACAGTTTCAATTTCCAAGCTTGTGATGGGTCTGTTAAGATTTTCTATTTCTTCCTGGTTCAGTTTTGGAAAGTTGTACTTTTCTAAGAATTTGTCCATTTCTTCCACGCTGTCTGTTTTATTGGCATATAATTGCTGATAATAGTTTCTTATGATCCTTTGATTTCTGTGTTGTCTGTTGTGATCTCTCCATTTTCATTCTAATTTTATTGATTTGATTTTTCTCCCTTTGTTTCTTGATGAGTCTGGCTAATGGTCTATCAATTTTATTTATCCTTTCAAAGAACCAGCTTTTGGCTTTGTTGATTTTTGCTATGATCTCTTTTGTTTCTTTTGCATTTATTTATGCCCTAATTTTTAAGGTTTCTTTCCTTCTACTAACCCTGGGGTTCTTATTTCTTCCTTTTCTAGTTGCTTTAGGTGTAGAATTAGGTTATTTATTTGACTTTTTTCTTGTTTCTTGAGGTATGCCGTATTGCTATGCACTTTCCCCTTAGCAATGCTTTTACAGTGTCCCACAGGTTTTGGGTTGTTTTCATTTTCATTCATTTCTATGCATATTTTGCTTTCTTTTTTGATTTCTTCTGTGATTTGTTGGTTATTCAGAAGCGTGTTGTTCACCCTCCATATGTTGGAATTTTTAATAGTTTTTCTCCTGTAATTGAGATCTAATCTTACTGCATTGTGATCAGGAAAGATGCTTGGAATGATTTCAGTTTTTTTTCAATTTACCAAGGCTAGATTTATGGCCTAAGATGTGATCTATCCTGCAGAAGGTTCCGTGTGCGCTTGAGAAAAATGTGAAACTCATTGTTTGGTGGTGAAATGTCCTACAGATATCGATTAGGTCTAACTAGTCTATTGTATCATTTAAAGTTTGTGTTTCCTTGTTAATTTTCTGTTTAGTTGATCTGGTCATAGGTGTAAGTGGAATATTAAAGTCTCCCACTATTATTGTGTTATTGTTAATTTCCCCTTTTCATATTTGTTAGCATTTGTCTTCCATACTGTGGTGCTCCTATGTTGGGTGTATATATATTTATGATTGTTATATCTTCTTCTTGGATTGATCCTTTCATCATTATGTACTGTCCATCTTTGTCTCTTTTCATAGCCTTTGTTTTAAAGTCTATTTTATCTGATATGAGTATTGCTACTCCTGCTTTCTTTTGATTTCTATTTGCCGGAATATCTTTTTCCAGCCCTTCACTTTCAGTCTGTTTGTGTCCCCTGTTTTGAGGTGAGTCTCTTGTAGACAAAACATATAAGGGTCTTGTTTTTGTATCCATTCAAACAGTCTTTGTCTTTTCGTTGGGGCATTCAACCCATTTACATTTAAGACTCTGATGCTGGGAGGGATTGGGGGCAGGAGGAGAAGGGGATGACCGAGGATGAGATGGCTACATGGCGTCACTGACTCCATGGGCATGGGTCTGAGTGAACTCTGGGAGTTGGTGATGGACAGGGAGGCCTGGCGTGCTGCTATTCATGGGGTCACAAAGAGTCGAAGACAACTGAGCGAGTGAACTGAACTGAACTGATTGATAAGTATTTTCCTGTGGCCATTTATTTTATTGTTTTGGGTTTGAGTTTATACACCCTTTTTGTTTACTGCCTAGAGAATATCCTTTAGCATTTGTTGGAGAGCTGGTTTGGTGGTGGTGAATTCTCTCAGCTTTCACTTGTCTGTAAAGCTTTTGATTTCTCCTTCATATTTGAATGAGATCCTTGCTGGGTACAGTAATCTGGGTTGTAGGTTATTTTCTTTAATCACTTTAAGTATGTCTTGCATTTCCCTCCTGGCCTGAAAAGTTTCTATTGAAAGATCAGCTGTTATCCTTATGGGAATTCCCTTGTGTGTTATTTGTTGTTTTTCCCTTGCTGCTTTTAATATTTGTTCTTTGTGTTTGATCTTTGTTAATTTGATTAATATGTGTCTTGGGGTGTTTCGCTTTGGGTTTATCCCATGTGGGACTCTCTGGGTTTCTTGGACTTGGGTGATTATTTCCTTCCTCATTTAGGGAATTTTTTAACTATTAACTCCTCAAGTATTTTCTCAGGGTCTTTTTCTCTTCTTTTTCTGGGACTCCTATGATTCTAATGTTGGGGCATTTAATATTGTCCTGGAGGTCTCTAAGATTGTCCTCATTTCTCTTAATTCATTTTTCTTTTTTCCTCTCTGATTCATTTATTTCTACCATTCTATCTTCTATTTCACTAATCCTATCTTCTGCCTCTATTATTCTACTATTTGTTGCCTCCAGAGTGTTTTTGATCTCAGGCAGATTCTTGACTACTGAGCCAAGGGAACATTTCATGCAAAGATGGGCT
>SJXQ01008111.1:25035-45774 GCA_006408695.1 Aepyceros melampus
CCCTGGGATTTCTTTGGAAGGAATGATGCTAAAGCTGAAGCTCCAGTACTCTGGCCACGTCATGCAAAGAGATGACTCATTGGAAAAGAGTTTGATGCTGGGAGGGATTGTGGGCAGGAGGAGAAGGGGATGACCAAGGATGAGATGGCTGGATGGCATCACTGACTTGATGGACGTGAGTCTGAGTGAACTCCGGGAGTTCGTGATTGACAGGGAGGCCTGGCGTGCTGTGATTCATGGGGGTCGCAGAGAGTTGGACACGACTGAGTAACTGATCTGAACTGAACTGAGCCACCATAGAAGCATGAACACGTATATATTATATACACTGGTCCCTTGGTAACCAAAGGGGGTTGCTTCCAAGACACTTCACCTCATCTAATACCAAACTCCACAGATGCATCATATTCCATCTTGCTGGCTAGCAAGAATCAATATTGTGAAAATGCCTATACTACCAAAGGCAATCTACAGATTCAGTGTGATCCCTGTCAAATTACCAATGACATTTATCATAGAACTAGGACAAAAAATTAAAATTGATATGAAAACACAGAAAACACCAATTGCCAAAGCAGTCTTTAGAAAGAAGAATGGAGTTGGAGGAGTCAACCTTCCTGACTTCAGATTATACTACAAAGGTACAGTCATTAAGACAGCATGGCACTACCACAAAAACAGAAATACAGACCAATGGAACAACATAGAACGCTCAGAAATAAACCCACACACATATAGGTACCGTATGTTTGACAAAGGAGCCAAGAATATACAATTGGGAAAGACAGCCTTTTCAATAAATGGTGCTGTGAAAACTGGACAGTTACATGTAAAAGAATGAAATCAGAGCACTTCCTAATACCATACACAAAGATAGACTCAAAATGGAATAAAGACCTAAATGGAAGACCAGAAGCTATAAAACCCTTAGAGGAAAACATAGGCAGAACACTCTATGATATAAATCAAAGCAAGATCCTCTATGAACCACCTCCTAGAGTACTAGAAATAAAAACCACAGTAAACAAGTGTAACCTGACTAAACTTAAAAGTTTTTGTACAGCAAAGGAAACTACAAGCAAGATGAAAAGACAATCCTCAGAATGGAGAAAGTAACAGCAAATGAAACAAATGTCAAAGGATAATTTCCAAAAACAAGCAAGCTCATACAACTCAGAACCAGAAAAAGAAACAACCCAATCAAAAAGTGAGAAGACTTAAGACTTTTCTCCAAAGAAGGCACACAGATGGCTAACAAACACATGAAAAGATGCTCCACATGCTCATTACTAGAGAAATGCAAATCAAAACTGCAGTAAGATATCATCCTACACCAGTCAGAATGGCCATCATCAAAAGGTCTACAAACAATAATTGCTAGAGTGGGTGTGGAGAAAAGGGAAGACTCTTGCACTGTTGATGGGAATGCAAACTGATACAGCCACTATGGAAGACGGTATGGAGACTCCTTAAAAAACTAGGAATAAAACCACCACATGACCAAACAATCCCACTCCTAGGGATACACTCTCAGGAAACCAAAACTGAAAAAGAAACATGTATCCTATTGTTCACTGCAGCAGTACTTACAATAGATAGAACATGGAAGCAACCTAGATGTCCACTGACAGATGAATGGATAAGGAAGTTGTAGTACATATACACAATGGAATAAAACTCAGCCATAAAAAGGAATGCATCTGAGTCAGTCTTAATGATGAACCTAGAACCTATTATACAGAGTAAAGTCAGAAAGAGAAAGATAAATATCATATTCTAACACACATATACAGAATCTAGAAAAATGGTACTGAAGAATTTATTTACAGGGCAGCAATGGAGAGACAAACATAGAGAACACACTTACAGACATGGGGAGAGGGGAGGAGAGGGTGAGATGTATGGAAAGAGTAAAATGGAAACTTGCATTACTATATGTAAAAAAAGATAGCCAACAGGAATTTGCTGTATGACTCAGGAAACTCAAACAGGGGCTCTGTGTCAACCTTGAGGGGTGGGATGGGGAGGCAGATGGGAGGGAGGTTCTGAGGAGAGGGGATATATGTATACCTATCGCTGATTCATGTTGAGGTTTGACAGAAAACAAAATTCTTCAAAGCAAGCATCCTCCAATAAAAAAAATTAATTAATTTTTAAAATGGGTAGAAAGTATGGTCAGTCCTCTCAATCTGTGGATGCAGAACCTGTAGATATGGAGGACTGAACACATGTACAAAATATGCAAGTGATGTAATACTTAAAACAACCACTACAGAATCTATACAAAGAGATACACCCAGAGTTATGAAAATGGAAGATGGAACCCTAAAAACGGTTCAAGTAACCCACAGGAAGACAGGAAAAAAAGAAATTAAAAACAGAATAAACAGAAAACAAACAAAAAGCAGACTTAAGTACTAAAATATCAACAACTGTACTAAATGTAAATGGTACATACACAAACACCACATATTTATATCAATTTAAGGCAGAGAACAGCAGAGATTTTAAGTTACCCCAATTTTATCTTTCTTACAAGTCACTTCAAACAGAATTATTCAAGTAGCCTAGAAGTTAAAGGATAAAGAAAGATATACTATACAAGCATGAATTAAGAGAAAACAGGTGGGGCTATATGAGTATCAGATAGAGTAGACTTCAGCAAGAAAAAGTATCAAGGACAGAGAGAAATATCACATAAGGTCAATCCACCAAGAAGACAGGGTAAACCGGACGTGTGTATATCAAACAAAAGAGCTGAAATAATGTGAAGCAAAAAAGGATAGGTCTGAAAAGAACAGACAAAAGTATTTATTATAGCTCTAATGCTGGAGACCTGAATATCTTTCTCTCTAAAATTAACAGAACAAGAAAACAGTAAATCAGCAATGATACATAAGAACTTGGTAACCAACAGAATCTAATCAACAGAATACACATGAGCTTTAAGTGCCTATAAAACATAATATATTAAGGGTGACCATATTCTGACTCACAAAAAGAAACTTCCAATGATTTAAAAGAATTGAAATCACACAGGCACTATGTTATGCGGCCACAATGAAACGAGACTAGAAATTAAGAAAATAGTTAACACTAAAATCTCCCCCCACCTAGAAATTGAATAACACACTTCCTAACAATACATGAGGCAAAGAGAAAGTCTCAAGGGAAATTTTTTTTTAAATCATTTAATTTAAACAAAAATATAACATATCTAAATGTGTAGGATGTAGCTAGTAACAATGCTGAGAGAAAATTTAATCTCAATAAATGCCTATGTTATGAAATAAAGATCTCAAACCAATAACTGAAGCTCACACCCTGGAAAACTAGAAAAAGAGCAAAATAAACTCAGTGTATCCAAGAGAGATGAAATGATGAAGAGCAAGTATCTATGAAATAGAAAATTTTAAAATGCAGAGAAAAATCAATGAAACAAAGAGCTTAGTCTTTGAAAAGTTCAATAAAGTAGACCAACCTACAGCAAGACTGACAAAGGAAGAAGAAAAAAAGCACAAATTAACAATATCAGGAATGAAGCAAGGGAATTACTATAAGCTTTGTAAACATCAAAAGGATAAGAGAGTACTATTAATATAAATAACTGTTCACATAACAATTTGATAGTACAGATGAAATGGACTAATTCCTCAAAAAGCACACATTAGAACTCACTCAAAATGAAATATAAAATTTGAACAGCTATGTTACTATTAAACAAATTTTTCCAGAAGTATATAGAATGGACACTAAATCTACACAATTTCTTCCACAATATAAAAGAGAAGGGAATACTTCTTAATTTTATGAAGTTAGTTTTACTGTAGCATCCCAAAGAAACTACCAAAAAAAAGCCCGAACTATAAATTAACACATTCACAAATATGATGTAAAAATTATTTTTAAAATTATTTTTTAGAGTTCAGCACTAAACAAAAGAAACTTTATATTACAACCATGTAGGTTTACCCAGGGATATAAGAATACTTCAATATTCAAGTATCAATAGATGTAATCCAACTTTGAAGGAGTCTATGAAAGAAAATCAACACAGTAAAAGTATTAAAAATCCAATACCTATTAATGAGAAAAACTCTTCAGCCAATAAACAATAGAGAACTTTCTCAAATTTATAAAGAACATCTACAATAAAACTTATCGATAACATTATACACTAAAGGGTAACAGAGCTGAACAGGAGGTCACTGTTAGTCAATCCTAAAAGGAAATCAACCCTGAACAACCTTGGAACAACGGATGCTGAAGCTCCAATACTTTGGCCACTTGAGGTGAAGAGGAGACTCACTGGAAAGGACTCTGATTCTGGGAAAGACTGAGGGCAGGAACAGAAGGGGGTGACAGAGGATGAGACAGGTGGATGGCACCACTGAGTTTGAGCAAAGTCTGAGAGATAGAGGACAGGGAAGCCTGGCATGCTACAGTCCATGAGGTCACAAAGAGTCAGACATGACAGCAACTGAACAACAACAAGCAAGTAAATGTTCTAAGATGAGATAAAACAACAAGGATATCCACTCTTACCACTGCCTTTCATCATAATATTAGAAGTTCTAGCCAGCACACCAAAGCAAGACAATACCATACAAAGCATACATATTTGAAAGGAAGAAATAAACTATTTATAGACCTTAAACTTGTCTGTGAAAAAGTATTTGATAAAATGTGTATGTGTATATATATATATATATATATAAATACAAATACATATTTGTATATGTAAATACATACATATATATTTATACAGGCTTCCCACGTGGCACTAGTGGTAAAGAACCTGCCTGCCAATGCAGGAGACATAAGAGACGTGGGTTCAATCCCTGAGTTAAGAAGATCCCCTGGAGTAGGAAATGGCAACCCGCCTCAGTATTCTTGCCTGGGAAATCCTATGGAGAGAGGAGCCTGGTGGGCTTCAGTCCATGGTGCTGCAAAGAGGCAAACATGACTGAGCGCACACGCACACACACACACACAAATAAATAAGTACAACAATGCCACAGGATATGATAACATATGAAAACAGTATATATAATAACATATCAAAGAAGGGAGAAAGGGAAAGAGAAACTCACAGGTATAAAACCAACAAAACATGTACAAGGATTCACACTGAAAACTACAACATGCTAATCAAAGAAATCAATGAAACCTAAATACATGGTAACATATGCCACATTCATGAGGTAGAAAAATCATCACAGTATGTCAGTTTCCCCATACTGACTATACAGGTTTAATACAATCCCTATCAAAATCTCAGAAAAGTTTTTCTAAAATATAAAAATATAAAGGTTAATATAAAGTTAACCTTTGGATAACTTTATTTCAAAACATATATGCGATGATAAGGAAAGCCGAATAGTTAACACAAATTTGAAAAATAATGTTGAGAACTATCAGTCTACCTGATTTTAAGACTTATATAGCTATAGTAATCAGGACTGTATGATACTACTGCTGCTGCTGCTGCTAAGTTGCTTCAGTTGTGTCGGACTCTGTGCAACCCCATAGACAGCAGCCCACCAGGCTCCCCTGTCCCTGGGATTCTCCAGGCAAGAACACTGGAGTGGGTTACCATTTCCTTCGCCAATGCATGAAAGTGAAAAGTGAAAGTGAAGTCGCTCAGTCGTGTCCAACTCTTAGCGACCCCATGGACTGCACCCACCAGGCTCCTCCGTCCATGGGATTCTCCAGGCAAGAGTACTGGAGTGGGGTGCCATTGTCTTCTCCAACCTGTATGATATTGGTGAAGACTAAATACACAGATCAGTGAAACAGAATATATAACCAACAAACAGTCCCATTCAAGTAAAGTCAACTGATTTTTGACCAAAGTTCAAAAGTAACTCAAAGAATAGTACTGAAGCAAATGATATTAAAACAAATGGATATCCACAAGCAAAAAAAAAAAGTGAACCTTGATCTAATCATTACCCTTTATCAAAAATTAACTCAAAGTGCATCATAAATTTAAAGGAAAAAATTTAAACTATAAAACTTCTAGAAGAAAGAAATTATAGGAGAAAATCTTTATGACTAGGGGTTAGTCAATGAGTTCTCAGATATGACAGAAAAAGTATAATCCATAAAATAGAGGAAAAAATTGATAGGTTGAATTTTACCAGAACTAAAATCTTTTCCTTTGTGAAACATCATGTGAAGATGATGAAAAGACAAGCTATGGCCTGTAAGAAAATACTTGCAAATGAAATCTGATAAAAGATTCACATAAAAACTTCAGAAATTCAATGGGCTGAAATAAACCTGAACAATCCAACTAAATAATAGCCAAAGGGCATGAAGAAATATTTGGCCAATGAAAACATACAGATGGAAAATAAGCACATTAAGAGGCATTCATATTATTAGTCATTAAAGACAATTTATTCCTTTAAACTTCACAGATATTGCTGTTTTGATAATTTGTGGCAACCTTTTTTTTTCCTTTTTCTTTTTTTTAATTTTATTACTATTTTTTACTTTACAATATTATATTAGTTTTGCCATACATCAACATGAATCCACCACAGGTCAACACGTGTTCCCAATCCTGAACCCCCCTCCCACATCCCTCCCCACATCATCCCTCTGGGTCATCCCAAGTGCACCAGCCCCAAGCATCCTGTATCCTGCATTGAACCTAGACTGGCGATTCGTTTCTTGTATGATACTAAACATGTTTCAATGCCATTCTTCCAAATCATCCCACCCTCTCCCTCTCCCACAGACTCCAAAAGACTGTTCTATACATCTGTGTCTCTTTTACTGTCTCGCATACAGGGTTATCATTACCATCTTTCTAAATTCCATATATATGCATTAGTATATTGTATTGGTGTTTTTCTTTCTGGCTTACTTCACTCTGTATAATCGGCTTCAGGTTCATCCACCTCATTAGAACTGATTCAAATGTATTCTTTTTAATGGCTGAGTAATACTCCACTGTGTATATGTACCACAGCTTTCTTATCCATTCATCTGCTGATGGACATCTAGGTTGTATGTACAGTGTTTTTAAACATAGTGCTATTGATATAGCTATGATAATAGTTATAGTAGAGTAAACATAACTTTTATAAGCACTGGGAAAAACAACAACTACATATAACTTGCTTTATTGCAGAGGTCTAGAACCAACCTGTTATACCTCCAAGATATTCCACTATGAAAAAATATAAAGTTAAGACCACAGTGGAAATATTATTACCTATTAGAATTGCTAATATATTATTAAAAATAGTGGTAGCACCAAAAGTTGAGAGGATTCAGAGACACTAGACCATCCATACATTGCTAATGGAAATTATTTGCTAGTTTCTTAAAAACTGGTTTAGCTTGTGTTTTCAAGACTATGATGCAAGATCCCCAACAATGCCTTGCTGGCTTTGACGCCTGCTTTGCTGCTGTAGCTTGCTGAGAGCCAGCACGGGAGATCCCACCCATGACAAGGTCATGCGGAGAGACCTAATGGGCAAGGTGAGTCAGGTCTCAAGGAGTCCTCTGTCTGAGCATCTACCCCAAAACCAAAATCTGTCTGTTTACTGTCTGCTATACTATAATCTTCTGACATTACCACCTTTCTCTGGAAAAAGTTAACTTAGAGCTCCAACAGTCTCCTGCATATAAAAAGAATGTCTCGGCTTAAACCCCTTTGATGGCTTTCTAACTTACCTGACCGCTCTGCCCAGACTTTTACAACTTGTGAACTGTTTACAGCCCCCCAACCATGACAGGCATGAAGCTTAAAGCATCTTAAAGATACAGAGCCTTTTCTACAAAGCTAAGAATTATATTGGTAGAGGGTTTCACTGTTGACTCAATGACTGCTGCCAGGCCTCCATATTCTTTTATCTTTTAGGCACCTGAAGGATATTAATCAATATAGTTGGGATATAGAAAAAGGAATATAGTAGTTTTTATGTTAGCAACACTAGACTTTTGAGTTATTTTTCTTTTTGTTATAAATCACTGTACTTCTTTAATTGTTATAAATTGTTGTGTCCTTGCTATGTAAAAATGTAACTTTATTTAGTGCTTTCTGAGAGTGGCACCAGACTTTGGGAAGAACAACACAAATAAGTTCTCTGGTTGACAGACCCTTATCAGAAAAGGGCCGTAAAATGTTAATTGGCCTTCTGGCCAGAAGATGATGTAAATCACCTAAGACTTGTGTATACAACTAGGTATGCAGAGAGAAAGCCTGGTCTCGATAAGAGTCAGGGCTGCTGACGCTGCATAATTTTGTATTATCCATTGATCTCTATGTACAATCAGAAGATAAAAGGCCTTTCCGGACAAGAGAGGATGGGCTAGTCACTGGAAAGACTGGTTTCCCCCGTGTGGTCTATTCTCCTTCTCTCCTTTTCAGGCTGAATTCCCATCTGGAGCGTGGAGGCTCGCCAAGTCTACTTACTTGCCCTGGCTTCTAAGATCCACGAGAGAGGGAGCCCAAGGCGGGGCACCGTCTGCTATTCAAACGGGCACCAGTGGCCTAATGTAGATGGTGCAAACCTCTTATCCTGAGATTTTATTAGCTTTCCACGTAAACCAAGTTATTCAGCCTCTTTTCTCCACTAAATTTTCCTACTACACTATTTCTTCCTAATCTCTCTTTATATTTCTAAATAAATAAGATTTTCCTCGCCACACCGTCCCAGATTCGAATTACCCTGGATCCACCAGGGCTGGACCCCAGCAGTAGCTGGCCCAGGTAGAGAAGCTAATTCCTAGCTTCATTGGTGAATGCAACCCCAGTCCCACTTACCTGGAAACCTGCCCAGAGCATCCAGGAAACAGAGCAGCTCAGTAACACTTGAAGAGCATCAAGCCAGTGATTCTGTCTGACCAAGGAACTTAGTGAACAGTTCTGACTGATTAAGATCCTTAGCCAGCAAGTTGTATCAGCTGTGAATGCTGTTACATGGCCCCCAGGTTGGAAAGCAAATTCAAAGCCTGGCCTGAATACAGCTTCCATGCCTTCCCAATCAGAAAAACTAAACAGAAAACTCAGGAAGCTGTGCAGCCCCACATACCACCCTGCTTACAACAGCAGAAAGCTGAGACCCGCGTACCACCCTTAAAACAACATGGCACCATCAAAAGAAAGTAATAAAGTTCCAAGCTGACCCTAAAGAATCAGAGACTTCTGAACTGTGTACAAAGATTTCAGAATAATCCCCTCAAAGAAGTTTAGTGAGCTTCTTTACAGACATTAAACAAAACTAGGAAAACAGTGCACGAGCAAAGCAAGTTCAACCAAGAAACAAGCCATTAAAAAAAAATTCTAGAGTTGAAGAACAGATGACTGATATGAAGAATTCCATGGAGAGCTTTAACATCAGACTTGGTCAAGCAGAAAAAACAATTAATGAATAGAAAACAGGGCATTTAAAATCATTCAGTTAGAGGAGGAATAAAGTGCAAAGGAGTAAAATTGTCTATGAGAACCACAGGATACCATCAAATAAATAACAACTGCATTATGAGAATCCCAGAAGAAAAAAGAACAGAAAATATTTTTAAAGTAATAATGGCTGTACAAACCTGGCAAGAGATATGGATATCAAGAGCCATGAGGCCCAAAGGACGCCAAACAGACTACTCCAAAACAGCTATAGAGACACATTGTAATTACACTGTCAAAAGTCAGACAAGAAAGAATTTTGAAAGGAGCAGAGGAGCAATACATCATATACAAAGGACCACTCCCAATAGACTATGGTTAGATTTCTCAACAGAAAGTTTGTAGTCCTGGACAGAATGAGGTGATATATTCAAAATACTGAAAGAAAACAAAACACTGTCTTCATGAATACTATACCCAACAAAATAATCTTTTAGAAATTAATGAAAGATAAAGACTTTTCTGAAAACACAAAAACCGAGTGAGTTCATTTCCACTAGATTTGCCTTAAAAGAAATAATAAAGGGAGTTCTTCAAGTAGGAATGAAAAGATGATAAAAACACACGAATGTAAGTGTAAAGCTAACTGGGTAAATATACAAAGTCAGATTCTCTAATATTATAATGGTGGTACATTATAACCATAACTAAAATAATGTATTAGATGCACAATATAAAATACATATAAACTAAAACAATAATTTAAAATGGAAAAGAAGTAAAAATATAAAGTTTATACATGCAATCGAAACTGTATCAGATTAAAAGATTAAAATTTATTTTAACAAATAAGTTAAGAACATAAATTTTATGTAAGTCTCATAGTAACCAAAAACAAAAAACCTAATAGTAGTTACACGAATGATTATGACAAAAGAGTCAAAGACTGTGGAGTGAAAGTTGCTCAATCGTGTCCAGTCTTTGCAACCCTATGGACTATACAGTCCATGGAATTCTCCAGGCCAGAATACTGGAGTGGATACCCATTCCCTTCTCCAGGAGATCTTCCCAACCCAGGGATCGAACCCAGGTCTCCTGCATTGCAAGAAGAATCCTTACCAACTGAGCTATCAGCAAAGCCAGTCAAAGAATATTACTACAAAAAGTCAAGTCACGAAGAAGAGAGATAAAAAAGAAACTCAACACTATTAACAAAATGGCAATAGCAGTCTTTACCTATGTAGAAAATTCCATAGACTACACCAAGAAATGTAAGCATTAATGAATTAAGCAAAATTACAGGATACAATATCAACATACAAAAATTATTCAGTTCTTAAGTTGTGTCTGACTCTTTGCCTCATGGACTGCAGCATGCCAGGCTTCCGTCCTTCACTACCTCTTTGCTCAAACTCAAAGACCACTGATTCATTGATGCCATCCAATCATCTTCTCTGTCACCCGATTCTCATCCTGCCCACAATCTTTGTGAGCATTAAGGTCTTTTCCAGTGAGTCGGTTTTTCCCATCTGGTGGCCAAAGTATTGGAGCTTCAGCTTCAGCATCAGTCCTTCCAGTGAATATTTACGGTTGATTTCCTTTAGGATTAACTGGTTTGATATCCTTGCTGTCCAAGGGATTCTTAAGAGTCTTCTCCAACATCATAGTTTGAAAGCATCAGTTCTTCGGCAATTAGCCTTCTTTATGGTCCAACTCTCACAGCCATACACAACTACTGGAAAAACCATAGCCTTTACAATATGAACCTTTGTTGGCAAAGTGATGTCTCTGCTTTTTACTACACTGACCAGGTTTATGATAGCTTTTCTTTCAAGGAGCAAGTGTCTTTTCATTTCATGGCTGCAGTTAACATCTGCAGTGATTTTGGAGCCCAAGAAAATAAAATCTGTACTGTTTCTATTTTTTACCAATCTACTTGCTATGAGGTTATGGGACCAGATGCCATTACTAGTTTTTTGCTTTTTTACCTTCTTTCACTTCATCAAGAGGCTCTTTAGTTTCTCTTCATTTTCTGCCAATAGGCTGGTACCATCTGCATATCTGAGGTTGTTGATATTTCTTCTGGCAATCTTGATTCTAGTTTGTAATTCATCCAGCCCAGCATTTCATGATGCACTCTGCATATAATTTAAATAAGCAAGGTGGGCTGGTTTTCCCATCTCTTTAGGAATTTCCCACAGTTTGTTGTGATCCACACAGTCAAAGGCTTTAGCGTAGTCAATGGAGAAGATGTAGATGTTTTTCTAGAATCCCCTTGCTTTTTATGATCCAATGGATATTAGCAATTTGATCTCTGGTTCCTCTGCCTTTTCTAAATCCAGCTTGTTCATCTGGAAGTTCTCAGTTCACATACTGTTGAAGCCAAGCTTGAAGGACTTTGAGTGTTCCTTTGCTAGCATGTGAAATGAGTTCAACTGTATGGTAGTTTGAAGTCTCTTAGGTAAGGCCCTTTAGGATTGGAATGAAAACTGACCCTTTCCAGTCCTGTGGGCAGTGGTGAGTTCCAAATTTGCTGACATATCAAGTGCAGCACTTTCACAGCATCAACTTTTAGGGTTTGAAATAGCTCAGCTGAAATTCCAACACCTCCACTAGATGTGTTCATTGTAATGCCTCCTAAAGCCCACTTGACTTCACATTCAAGAATGTCTGGTTCTAGGTGAATGACCACACCATTGGGGTTATCCAGCTCATTAAGATCTTTTTCGTACAGTTTTGGCCATTATCTCCTGTACAGTGTTATGAACCTCCACACATAGTTCTTCAGGTACTCAGATCTAATTCCTCGAATCTATTTGTCACTTCCACTGTAAAATCATAAGGGTTTGATTTAGGTCATCCCTGAATGGCCTAATGGTTTTCCCTACTTTCTTCAATTTAAGTCTGAATTTTACAATAAGGAGTTCATGATCTGAGCAACAGTCAGCTCCATGTCTTGTATATGCTAAGAATGAAATTAACTATGAAGTAAAATAAAACATTCTCACTTATGGTAGCATCACAACAATATAATATTTAGGAGTACATTAACCATGTAGGTGAAAACCTTAACACACTGAAAAGTACAGGATATTAATGAAAGAAACTGAAGAAGACACAAATAAATGTAAAGACATTAAATGTTCTTGGATTTGAAGAATTAGCATTATTAAAATGTCTGTACAACACAAAGCCATCTATAGTCAATATAATCCCTATCATGATTTCCTGAGCATTTCTCTCTCACACACATACACACAAATAACAGGGAAAAAAAAAAGAAAAAAAACAATCTTGCAATTTGTAGGCTGCAGTCCATGGGGTCGCCAAGAGTCGGACACCACTGAGTGACTTCACTTTCACTTTTCACTTTCATACATTGAAGAAGGAAATGGCAGCCCACTCCAGTATTCTTGCCTGGAGAATCCCAGGGATGGGGGAACCCGGTGGGCTGCCGTCTATGGGGTCGCACAGAGTCGACACAACTGAAGTGACTTAGCAGCAGTATCATAGACACTAAACAGCCAAAACAATCCTGAGAAAGAACTAAGCTAGACACATCATGTCTTCATTTTATACTATATTACAAAGCTACAGTAATTAAAACAGCACGCACTAGGACAAAACCAGATACATAGACTAATGGGAAACACATATAAGTTCAACTAATGTTTGACAAGAAGGCTACAAACTCAGCAGCAAAAAGACAAATTTCTTCAAAAATTGAGCTGGAAAAAATGGATATTCACATGCCAAAGAATGAAACTACATCCCTATTTCACAATATCCACAAAAATTAACTCAAAATTAATTAAAGACTTAAATGTAAAATCTGATACCATAAAACTCTCAGAAGAAAAATGAGGTGAATAAGCTCCTTGACCACAGTTATAGCAATGATTTAGGGGGCAGGGGAGATATGACATCTAAAGCGCAGACACAAAAAAATAAACAAGTGGGACTATAGCAAACCAAGAGGTTTCTGTACAGTAAATGAAACAATATACAAAACGAAAAAGCAACCTATAGAATGCAACAAAATATATGAAACCACACATCTAATGAAACATCAACATCCAAATTGTATAACAAACTCAAACAACTCAATAGCAAAAAAATCCAAATAACACAATTAAAAATGGGCAAAGAATTCAAATAAATTTCTTTTTCCAAAAAAGATGTTCAAATGGCCAACAGGAACATGAAAAGGTACTCAACATCACTAATCAAAACCCTAATAGACCACCTCATACATGTTGGCATGACTACTGTCAAAAACAGAAGCAATAATAAGTGGTGTTGGGGATGTGGATAAAAGGAAAGAAACCTTTGTATACATCTGTTGTGAATGTAAACAGGTATAGTCAAATAGAAAACAGTCTGCATGTTTCTTGAAAAAGACAGAAGTACCACTTCATGCTTCAGTCATGTTCAACTCTTTGCAACCCATGGACTGTAGTCCACTAGGCTCCTCTGTCCATGGGATTTACCAGGCAAAGATACTGGAGTGGGTTGCCATTTCCTCCTCCAGGGAGAAGTACCACATGATTCAGCAATTCAACTTCTGGGTATATACCCAAACTATATCAAATTACCATTCTGAATAGCTGTCTGTACCCCCACTTCACTGTAGCATTGTTCAAAATAGCCAAGACATGGAGACATTGTAAAGGCCCATGGGTAAATAAAAGGATAAAGAAAAAATGATACATACACACACAGAGGAAAATTATTCAGCCATAAACAAGTTGTTGCTAGTTGTGACAACATGGATTGACCTTAAGGGCATTATGCTAGGTCAGATGGAGAAAAAATATTGTACGATGTCACTTACATGTGGGATCTAAAAACCTAAAGTCATAGAAAAAGAACAAATTAGTGTTAGCCAAATGTGGGTGGGTGTGTGTGTGCAGGAGAGAGCTGGGTAAAGGCAGTAAGAATATACAAATTTCCAGTTATAAGATAAATAAGTTCTGGAAATGTAACATTCAGCATGATGACAATAGTTAACAATACTATGTGGAATATCTGAAAGTTACTAAGAGAGTAGAGCTTACAAGTTCACACAGGAGAAAAAACTCACTTCAGGAGATAGATGCTAACTTATTTTGGTAATTATTTAGCAATACATGTATGCGTGTGTTCATCTGCACAGTTGTGTCCAACTCTCTGTGACCCTTTGGACTTAGCCTGCCAGACTCCTCAGTCCATGGGATTTCTCAGGCAAGAATACTGGGAGGGTTGCCATTTCCTCTTCCAGGGGATCTTCCCAACATGTTTCCTGCATCTCCTGCATTGCAGGAATCATGATGTACACCAAAAATACAATGTTATATATATATCTCAATAAAACTAGGGGGCAGGAAACTAAACACACATCATACAACCCAATTATCACAAACCTGGGCATTTATCCTAGGAGAAATAAAAGTTTATGTGGGCATAAAAACCTGTATATAACTTTTCATAGCAGCTTTATTTATATCATCAAAAACTGGAAACAATTAAAATGTTGCTAAACAAATGGATGAGAATACAAACTGGTACATCTATACCACGAAGTATAACTCACCTTTAAAATGGAACAAATTACTATATACACAATTTAGATGAATTACAAGAGCATTATCATGAATGAAAATTCAATCACTAAAGATCACATATTTTATAATTCTACTTCTAAAATCTCCTTTAAATGATAAAATTATAGGCATGAGAAAGAGATTAGAGGTTTCCAGGATTGAAGACTCTGTTGTGGGGAGTTGGAGGAAGGGGATATACACAAAGGAGACTTGATTGTGACAATAGCCACAGGAATCTAACACAGGTGATAAAAATGACATGAAGTTATACACACACTGTATCAATGTCCAATTCCTGGTTTTGAATTTGAACTATAATTATGTAAGATGTAAAACTGGGGAAACTGCGTGAAGGATACATGTGATCTCTCTGTACTAGTTTTACAACTTCCGGTGTATCTGTAGTTACTCTTTTAAAAATAAAGAGAAAAAGACAATGACATATAAATTCAAATTAGAAACTATTTTGACCTTACAGTTTTGTTCTTGTTCAACACACTCAGAATTTCCAAGAAAATTTCCTTTTATTTTTGGTGTAACTGGTTCCTCAGTTTTTAAAAATAAGTTGAATGTAAAACAACAAGAAGATATCCAAATCTGAGACTTTCAAAAGGATAAAATCTCTATTTCTTCATTGTGGCACAGACCTTGAGGACATCAATTTTAAAAACTCAACCATAAATTTTGTAATATTAAGTTCACTGATGTTAAAAATATTAATGTGATTTGGATTGTTAGATTAAGTCAATTACTGAGTCTCATTGTTCATGAAAAATTAAAGAATTAAACTCAAGAATATAAGTATAAAGAAGTTCTCTGGGGGACTTTCAAAATGGCAGAGGAGTAAGACTATACCATAAAGTAAGACTATACCATGAAGACTATACCATAAAGGAAGGTGGGGAGATCACCGTCCCCAACAAATACATCATAAAAGCACTTGCATGTGGAACAACTCATTCGGAACACCTTCTGGATGCTGGCAGAAGACGCCAGACTTCCAAAAAGGCAAGCTAATCTCCACAGAATGAAGTAGGGCAAAAGATACAGGAAAATTGAAAGACAAAGGACTTGGGATGGGGACCTGAACTTCAAGGAGGGAGCCGTGAAGGAGGGAAAGTCTGCACACTCAGAAACCCCCTCATGGGTGGGGAAGAAGCATCTTCAGAATCTCAAAAGGGAATGCAGCCTTAGGAAGCCAAAATGAAAAAGATTCACCACAGCGATAACTGCTGACCAGCACTTCCCAGCTGAGATGCTGTTTGCATGCCCACTACAGTGATTTGGGGCTGGGTGCTGAGGCTCAGGCTTTAGGCACTGGACCCTAGGGAGAAAACTGGGGTTGACAGCAATGATGCTAAGCTGAGGGAACTAGTACAACACAGCTGAGCGAGTCCAGGGTAAAGCATGGGCCTTCCGGAGAGTCAAGGATCACTGCTGCAGGGAAACTCTAATTCCACACATGCACAGACTACAGGACTCTGCCTTTGTGAGAAGTCACAGATGTGGACTGCCACCCCAGAGGCAGTACACCGGCCACCAATGCCAAAGGTGGCAAAAGTGCCAGGTGTGGCACTAGCCACAGCTGCAGTTTAAGATCCCAGAGTGGGGAATGCAGGCCGACTGGCCACCTCTAAAGCCAAGGCAAGAGCCAGAGATTGTTGACAAAATGCCACTGTGGTCCCAACCCCAGAGGCAGCAGCTTTCACCAAGCAATGAGCAGGCACAGGTCACTGCCCACACCTTTCGGGGAACCTTTGCAGTTTGGCTCTGCTGAGGGACGAACCAAGGCCAATGCCCCTGAGGGTGACCACATGATGGCCTGACTATAGCAACTTCCTGCAGGCCTCCACCTCAGTGAGCACTCCCACATGTCCCAGTTATGTCTGCCATATCACTCCCTCTCCCAAGTCAAACTCAGCAAGTGAGTCCTGATCAGCTGCTACTCTCGTTCACTCTTGTCTGGGTAGGGAACAGACGTTGGTGGGTGGCCTACAAGCAGCTGTTGCTGCTGCTGCTGCTGCTAAGTCGCTTCAGTCACGTCTGACTCTGTGCGACCCCATAGACGGCAGCCCAACAGGCTCCCCCGTCCTTGGGATTCTCCGGGCAAGAACACTGGAGTGGGTTGCCATTTCCTTCTCCAATGCATGAAAGTGAAAAGTGAAAATGAAGTTGCTCAGTCATGTGCGACTCCCAGCGACCCCATGGACTGCAGCCCCCCAGGCTCCTCCATCCATGGGATTTTCCAGGCAAGAGTATTGGAGTGGGGTGCCATTGCCTTCTCCACCTACAAGCAGAAGCAGGGCCAAAACCAAAGCTGAGTGCCAGGGGTTGTAGGATGGAAGAAGAGGAAGGGAATGTGCTCCTCAAGCCACAAGTGCAGCAGATTAAATCCCCACAAAGAGCCTAAGGCTGTGGACTTTGCAGGCAATTGTGGACTTTGGGAGCAAAGAACAAGCTGCAGTAAGACCATATCTGAGTCTGAGCGGACTGTACAGCACCCACAACAGGTCCAGAGACCTTCCCAGAAATGTTGGAGGACTTCCTGAGAAACAGAATGTCCAGTGAGCACTGTACGCAAGGACAATGGAGGCTTCAGGAGGATATTCTTCTCTCTATATATGTATGTATGTATGTATTTTTTCTTTTTCATACTGTTGTAATGGTATTCTTCATCATTCCTTTAATTTTTATTTTTTAACTTACTTTTCCTTTTTAAAAAAACCTTTTATTTTTGAATTTACTTTTTTCCTATTTTTACAGTACTCTAGATATATTCCGGTTTTTTCCACGTTTTTGATCTTGTATTTTTGCTACTCTCAGTTCAGTTCAGTTCAGTCGCGCATTCGTGTCCGACTCTTTGCGACCCCATGAATCGCAGTACGCCAGGCCTCCCTGTCCATCATCAACTCCCGGAGTTCACTCAGACTCATGTCCATTGAGTCTGTGATGCCATCCAGCCATCTCATCCTCGGTTGTCCCTTTCTCCTCCTGCCCCCAATCCCTCCCAGCATCAGGGTCTTTTCCAATGAGTCAACTCTTCGCATAAGGTGCCCAAAGTAATGGAGCTTCAGTTTTAGCATCATTCCTTCCAAAGAAATTCCAGGGTTGATCTCCTTCAGAATGGACTGGTTGGATCTCCTTGCAGTCCAAGGGACTCTCAAGAGTCTTCTCCAACACCACAGTTCAAAAGCATCAATTCTTCTGCGCTCAGCCTTCTTCACAGTCCAACTCTCACATCCATACATGACCACAGGAAAAACCATAGCCTTGACTAGACGGACCTTAGTCGGCAAAGTAATGTCTCTGCTTTTGAATATACGATCTAGGTTGGTCATAACTTTTCTTCCAAGGAGTAAGCGCCTTTTAATTTCATGGCTGCAGTCACCATCTGCAGTGATTTTGGAGCCCAAAAAAACAAAGTCTGACACTGTTTCTACTGTTTCCCCATCTATTTCCCATGAAGTGATGGGGCCAGATGCCATGATCTTNCACGGGGTCCCCCCCACAGGGCCTCACGGGGTCCCCTCCACAGGGCCTCACGGGGTCCCCTCCCAGGGCCTCACGGGGTCCCCCTCCCCACAGGGCCTCACGGGGTCCCCCCCACAGGGCCTCACGGGGTCCCCTCCCAGGACCTCACGGGGTCCCCTCTACAGGGCCTCAGGGGGTACCCTCCCCCCCACAGGGCCTCACGGGGGGGTCCCCCCCAGGGCTCTTTAACGCCAGGAATCCAGCCTGCCTGCTCCTTCCCTCATGGATCATGTTTCTGGTGCTGTATCTGATCTTGCATCACCGAGTCCGAGGGCAGGTGGGTTTTCACTCTGTTTTCTTCTGGACGTTTCACAGTTTTGCACTTTATGCTGAGTTCTATGACACGTTCTGAGTTACCTTGTGTAGGACCTGAGATCTTCACTTTTGAGTTAGAATACGTGCTGTGGCGTGAAGCGTTCAGCCGAAGCAGACGGTCCGCCTCTTGGAGCGCCCAGCTCAGCAGGTACGTTCTTTTGCCCACGTGCGTCCAGTTTGTCTAGGACCATGTGTTGAGAGAGCACTGCCTTTTCTCCCTTGAGTTGCCTGTGTGCCTCAGTCACAAATCAGGGTAATAATCACCCTTTATCAGTATCCTGTGGGGCAAACGCAATCTCAGCGGGGGCGTCCAGAGAACCTTGCCCTGTAACATCTGGCTTCACAGAATTGCTGCCAGGCTTACAAGAAATAAATGCAGTGTTCAGCACGGTTACTGGGCAGTGTCCTTCTTCACTCCGTTTCCTTACAACGTCACGGTCTATATCTTTTGGGGGCCCCCGTGTGCACCATGCCTTCTACCTAGAACGTGGTTCCCCTGATGAACCTGAATCAAAAAGCATGCTCTCCTATGCCGACAAAGGTCCATCTGGTGAAAGCTATGGCTTTTCCAGTGGTCACATATGAATGAGAGAGTTGGGCCATAGAGAAAGCTGAGCACCCACAAACAGATGCTTTAGAACTGTGGTGTCGGAGAAGACTCTTGAGAACCCTTGGACTGCAAGGAGATCCAACCAGTCTATCCTAAAGGAAATCAACCCTGAATATTCACTGGAAGGACTGATGCTAAAGCTGAAGCTCCAGTACTTTGACCACCTGATTCAAAGAGATGATTCATTGGAAAAGACCTTGATGCTGGGAAAGATTGGGGGAAGGAGAAGTGGCTGGCAGGTTGAGATGGTTGGATGGCATCACTGACTTGAGGGACATAAGTTTGAGCAAGCTCTGGGAGTTGGTGCTGGACAGGGAAGCCTGGCATGCTGCAGTCCATGGGGTTGCAAATAGTCAGCACAGTGGTTTTTCAAAGAGATGATTCATTGGAAAAGACCTTGATGCTGGGAAAGATTGGGGGAAGGAGAAGTGGCTGGCAGGTTGAGATGGTTGGATGGCATCACTGACTTGAGGGACATAAGTTTGAGCAAGCTCTGGGAGTTGGTGCTGGACAGGGAAGCCTGGCATGCTGCAGTCCATGGGGTTGCAAATAGTCAGCACAGTGGTTTGGATGAAATCTGCTTCCTCATCTCCCCACACAAGCTTGCAGGTGGAGGTGGATCACATGTCTCCAGGAGTGTCCATTCTCTCGCTGCAGAGACTCTGCTTCCTTTTGGTCCTGTCTCCTTATCCCCCTTTGAGTTTATCCGTGACTCCAGCCATTGCTCTTCAAGAAACCGTGCTTACAGACATCAGACAGGGCACTGATCTGCATAGAGACCGTCCAGGCCTCTGCAAAGCCAAGAAATGCATATTGTTAAACATTTACAGTAGCCTCAACTGCGACCATGAAAACAGTTTTACAGCAGGTGAAACACACTGGGTGCAGCAGAAGCCGTAGCAAGCCTGGAGCTTGGTCGCTGACGTGGTCTGCCCACCTTCTGCAGAGGAGGGGGCTCTTCTCGAGTTCGGGAGGATTTCCTGCCTGAGACGGAGATCAGATTTAGGGAGAGGTCAAGGGGAGTGGGCCAAATTTGCCTGTTACTCCAGATGTTTCTTGACTTCCTACTTTTGCATTCCAGTCCCCTATAATGAAAAGGGCATCTTTTTTGGGTATTAGTTCTAAAAGGTCTTGTAGGTCTTCATAAAACCGTTCAACTTCAGCTTCTTCAGCATTACTGGTTGGGGCATAGATTTGGATAATTGTGATACTGAATGGTTTGCCTTGGAGACGAACAGAGATCATTCTGTCGTTTTGGAGATTGCATCCAAGTACTGCATTTTGGACTCTTTTATTGACCATGATGGCTACTCCATTTCTTCTGAGGGATTCCTGCC
>SJXQ01008111.1:45883-97125 GCA_006408695.1 Aepyceros melampus
GACTCTTTTGTTGACCATGATGGCTACTCCATTTCTTCTGAGGGATTCCTGCCCACAGTAGTAGATATAATAGTCATCTGAGTTAAATTCACCCATTCCAGTCCATTTTAGTTCGCTGATTCCTAGAATGTCGACGTTCACCCTTGCCATCTCTTGTTTGACCACTTCCAATTTGCCTTGATTCATGGACCTGACATTCCAGGTTCCTATGCAGTATTGCTCTTTACAGCATCGGATCTTGCTTCTATCACCAGTCACATCCATAACTGGGGATTGTTTTTGCTTTGGCTCTATCCCTTCATTCTGTCTGGAGTTATTTCTCCACTGATCTCCAGTAGCATATTGGGCACCTATTGACCTGGGGAGTTTCTCTTTTGCTATCCTATCATTTTGCCTTTTCATACTGTTCATGCTACTCTAGTTTTTAGTATTTGTTTTCACTTAGCATTTGTTTATTGGCTTGAATGTACTCTTCCTTTTTTGGTTCCTATTTTTATTCTTTTTTCTTCTCTCTTTTTTTTTTTCTATTCTCTTTGTGAGTATGAAAGCTCCTTTGTTTATTCTTGTCTGTTGATTGTTGTTTGTGTTGCTTTTACCATTTGTCTTGGGTTTTGTTTGTCCATTTTTTTCCCTTTCTTTATTTGACATCTTCTTTTTCCTTTTGTTTTTCATTTTGCTTTTTTAATTCTTTCCCCTCTTTTCTTTTCTGTTTTTTCCTCTTCTCTTACTCCTTTTTTTTGTGCCCTTTATGACTTTTTCTTTCCCTTTTGTGCTGTGTGGTTTGTGGAGTCCTGGGGCTACAGTAAGGAGTCAGACTTGAATCTCCAAGATAGGAGACCTGAGTCCAGAGTGTTGCACCATGAGAGAACTCCCAACCTCATGGAACATTAAACAGCAAGAGCTCTCCCAAAGGCCGCCATCTCAACACTAAGACCATGCAACACACAAAAGGCCAGCAAGCTCCAATGCCAGACATTTGATGCCAAACCATCAGCAAAACATGAACACAACACTGCTCAGTAGCAGAGAGGTGTCCCAAAGCCATCCTTGTTTACAGACACCCCAACACAAACCACTGGATGCAGTACTGCCCTTCAGAGAGACAAGATACAACTCCAACCACCAGAACACAGGCACCAATCCCCACCAACAAGTAACACTTCACAAGGCACTGGTCCAAACCCACCAGCTGGGGACCAAGTCCACAACATGAACTACGACCTTTCAGCTACAGAAAGGAGACCTCAAGCACAGTGAATTAAACAAAAGGGAAGGACAGAGAAACATACAATAGATGAAGGAACACGGAAAACTCCACAAAACCAAACAAATGAAGAAGAAATAGGCAATCTACCTGAAAAAGAATTCAGAGTAATTAAAGTAAAGATGATCCAAAAATGTGGAAAATGGAAGCACAGATAAACAGAACTGAGGCATGGACTTAGAAGATACAAGAAATGTTTAATAAGTACCTAGTAGAAATAACACATAATCAGCAATGAAAAGCACAATAACTGAGATGAAAAATACACTAGAGGAAACCAAGAGCAGAATAATTGAGGCAGAAGAATGGATAAGTGAGCAGGAAGATAAAATGGTGGAAATAACTGAAACAGAGCAGAATAAAGAAAAAAGAATGAAAAGAAACGAAGACAGTCTCAGAGACGACTGTAACAAAATTAAGCACACCAACATTTGAATTATTGAGGTCCCAGAAGATGACAAATAGAAAGGGCATGAGAAAATATTTGAGGAGATTATAGTCAAAAACTTCCCTAATATGGGAAAGGAAATACCATACAAGCCCAGGAAGCCCATAGAGTCCCACAAAGGATAAAACCAAAGAGAAACCGACCAAGACACATATTAATCAAACTAACAAAAATTAGACACAAAGAAAACCTATTAAAAGAGCAAGGCAAGAGCAAGGGCAAAACAACAATAATGTCCAAGGAGATTCTCATAAAGCTAATAACTGCTCTTTCAGCAGAAAGTCTGCAGTCCAAGAAGGGAGTAGCAGGATATACATAAAACGATGAAAAGAAAAAACCTAAAACCAAGACTACTTTTAGATTAAGGATCTCATTCAGATTTGACAGAGAAATCAAAAGCTTTACAGAGAAGCAAAAGTTAAGAGAATTCAGCACCACCAAACCAGCTTTACAACAAATACTAAAGGAACATCTCTAAAGAGGAAACACAAGAGTAAGAGAAGACCTACAAAAACAAACTTGAAACAGTAAAATACGTGGTAATAGGACCATGCATATCACTGCTGCTGCTAAGTCGCTTCAGTCGTGTCCGACCCTGTGCGCCCCCATAGACAGCAGCCCACCAGGCTCCCCCGTCCTTGGGATTCTCCCGGCAAGAACACTGGAGTGGGTTGCCATTTCCTTCTCCATGCATATCACTAATTACCTTGTTTCTGTGTCCGTTCATCTAGTCTGTGTCTTTTGCTTGGAGTATTTAATCCATTTACATTTAAGATAATTACATTTAAGTGATTGCATCACTAATTAAGTTAAATGTAAATGAATTAATTGCTCCCAGCAAAAGACACAGACTGGCTGAACAGATATAGAAACAAGACCCCTATGTATGCCATCTACAAGAAACCCACTTCAGACATAGGGACACATAGAGATTGAAAGCATGGAGCTTAATTTAAAAAATATATTCCATGCAAGTGAAAATCAAAAGGAAGTTAACAGTAGCCTAACCAGATAAAATAGACTTTAAAATAAAGACCACTACTTGAGACAAGGAAGGATACTACATATAGATAAGAGACTAATCCAGGAAGAAGATATAAAAATCAAAACTATATATGCACCAAACATAGGAGAACCTCAATATTTTAAGGAAATGCTAACAACTATATAAAAGGAGAAATCAACAGTAACATAATAGTAGAAGGGGACTTTAAAACCTCACTCACACCAATGGACAGGTCATCCATACACAAAACTTACTAAGGAAACACTAAAAATTACTAAGTTTTAAATGATACATTTGGCGAGACGAACTTGATTGATTTCTATAGGACATTTCATCCCCAAAACAGTAGAGTTCACTTTTCTCTCAAGGGCTAAGAAACAAAATCCAGGAAAGATAACATCTTGGGGTCACAAATTAGCCACTCCAGTATTCTTGCCTGGAGAATTTCATGGATGGAGGAGCCTGATGGGCTACAGTTCATGGGGTCACAAAGAGTCGGACACAACTGAGCGACTTAACTAAGTTTAAAAAAAGGAAAACTAAAAATATATCAAGCATTTTTTTTTTCTTCTTTTACCACAATGCTGTAAGATTAGATATCAACTACAGGAAAAAACTGTAAAAAAAAATCAAACACAGGGAGGCTAAACAATATGCTTCTAAATAACCATGAGTTCACTGAAGATCTCAAAGAGGGGAAAGTAAAAAAGGAAAACACAGCAACTCAAAACCTAAAGGATTCAGTAAAACCAGTGCTATGGGGGAAATTTATAGCAATATAAACCTAGCTCAAGAAACAAGAAAAACATCAAATAAACAATCTAATCTTACATTTAAGCAGCTAGAAAAGTAAGAACAACAACAAAAAATAAAACCAAAGTTGTTAGAGGGAAAGAAATTATAAAGATCAGATCAGACATAAATGAAAAAGAAATGAGGAAGGCAATAGGAAAAATTAGTGAAACTAAAAGCTAATTTTTTGAGAAGATAAGCAAAACTGACAGACTCTTGATAAGTCTGTTAGCCAGACTCATCAAGAAAAAAAAGGAGAAAATTCAAATCCATAAAACAGAAAAAGGAGAAGTTATAATAGACAATAAAGAAATACAAAGGATTATAAAACACCACTATGAGCAACTATATGCCAATAGAATGGACAAGCTGGAAGAAATGGATGAATTCTATGAAAAGTACAACCTTTCAAGAGTGAGCCAGGAAGAAATAGAAAAAATGAACACACCAATCACAAACACTGAAATCCAAACTCTAATCAAAAAATCTTCCAACAAAAGCCCAGTGCCAGATAGCTTCAAAGGCAAGCGTTATCGAAGCTTTGGAGAAGAGCTAACCCATATGCTGCTCAAATTCTTCTAGAAAACTGCAGAAGAAGGAAACTCCCAAACTCCTTTTATGAGGCCACCATCACCCTGATACCAAAATGTGACAAACATACACACAAAAAAAGAAAATTACAGGCCAATATCACTGATGACATGTACTGCATGCATGCTTTCAGGTCCGACTCTGCCAACCAGGCTCCTCAGTCCATGGAATTTTCACGTCCAACTCTTTGCAATCCCATGAACTGTAGCCAACCAGGCTCCTCGGTTCATGGAATTTTCCAGGCTAGAATACTAGAGTGGTTTCCTGTTTCCTACTCCAGGGGTTTTGCCTGTCCTGGAGACTGAATCTGTGATTCTGAGTCTCCTGTAATGGCAAGTAGATTATTTTACCACTGTGTCACCTGGGAAGTCAATAACTAATAAACATTGATACAAAAATTCTCAACAAAATACTAGCAAACAGAATCCAGCAACATATTAAAAGCATCAGATATCCCCTTATCAAGTGGGGTTTATCTCAGGAATGCAAGGATTCTTCAATACACACAAATCAATCAATGTGATACACCATATTAACAAACTGAAAGATAAAACCATATGATAATGTCAATAAAGGCAGAAAAAGCTTTTGCAAAATTCAGCACCCATGCATGTTAAAATAAACTCTTCCCAAAATGGACAGAGAAGGAATCTACTGTAACAAAATAAAGGCCGTTTACACCAAACCAGCAGCAAACATGATTCTCAAGAGTGAGAAACTGAAATCATTCACTCTAAGATCAGAAACAAGACAAGGGTGCCCACTTGTGAAATAGGGTGCCCTATTATTCAACATAGTTTTGGATGTCCTAGCTATGGCAGTCAGAGAAGAAAAAGAAAGAAAAGGAATCTAGACTGGAAAGGAAGAAATAAAACTCTATTTGCAGATAACATGATACTGTACATAAGAAATCTTAAAGATACTATCAGAAAATTACTAGAGCTAATCAGTGTATATGGTTTGGTTGCAGGATACACAATTGATACACAGAAAACACATGCATTCCTATATACTAACAATGAAAAATCAGAAAAGAAATTAAAGAATCAATCACATTTACCATTGCAACAAAAAGAATAAAATACCTAGGAATAAATCTACCTAAGGAGACAAAAGAACTGTATTCAGAAAACTGTAAGACACTGATGAAAGAAATCAAGGATGATATAAATAGAGGAATATTCCATGATCCTGGCTTAGAAGAATCAATATTGTGAAAACGACTGAACTACCAAATGCAATCAACAGATTCAAGGCAATCCAAATCAAATTACCAATGACATTTGTCACACAACTAGAAGAAAAAAAAATCTCACAGTTTGTATGGAAACACAAAAGACCCCAAATAGCCAAAGCAATCTTGAAAAAGAAGAATGGAGTTGAAGGAATCAACTTACCTGATTTCAGACTATACTACAAAGCTACAGTCATCAAGACAGTATGATAGTGGCACAAAAAGAAAAGTATAGACCAACTGAACAAGATAGAAAGCCCAGAGACGAACCCATGTACCTAGGGGCACCTTATCTTTGACAAAGGATACACTGGGGGAAAAGACAGCTTCTTCAATAAGTGGTGCTGGGAGAACTGGACAACATGTAGAAGAATGAAATTAGAACACTTCCTAACACCATACACAAAGATAAACTTGGAAAGAATTAAACCTAAATGTAAACTATAAAACTATAGTTTTATAGAAATTATAGAAACTATAAAACTCTTGGAAGAAAACATAGGCAGAACACTGTATGACATAAATCATAACAAGATCCTCTATGAACCAACTTCTAGAATAATAGAAATAAAAACAAAAACAAACAAGTGGGACCAAATTAAACTTAAAAGCTTTTGCACAGCAAAGGAAACTATAAACAAGGTGAAAAGACAACCCTCAGAATGGGAGAAAATAGCAAATGAAACAACTGACAAAAGATTAATCTCCAAACTATACAAACAGTTCATACAAGTCAATGCCAGAGAAACAATATAATCAAAAAGTGGGCAAAAGACCTAAACAGACATTTCTCCAAAAATACACAGATGGCTAATAAACAATAAAGAGATGCTCAACATCACTCATTATTAGAGAAATATAAATCAAAACTACAATGAGATATCACCTCACACCAGTCAGAACTGCCATCATCAAAAAGTCCACAAACAAGTGCTGGAGAGGGTGTGGAGAAAATGAAACCCTCGTGCACTGCTACTGGGAATATGAATTGACAGAGCCATGATGGAAGACAATACGGAGATTCCTTAGAAAATCAGGAATAAAACTACCATATAACCCAGCAATACCACTTTTAGTGGACTTCCCAAGTGGCTCAGAGGATAAAGCGTCTGCCTCCAATGCGGGAGACCCGGGTTCGATCCCTGGGTCGGGAAGATCCCCTGGAGAAGGAAATGGCAACCCACTCCAGTATTCTTGCTTGGAGAATCTCATGGACTGAGGAGTCTGGTGGGCTGCAGTCCACAGGGTCACAAAGAGTCAGACACGACTGAGTGACTTTACTTACTTACTTACCACTTTTAGGCATATACCCTGAGGAATAAAAAACTGAAAAAGACACATGTACCCCAATGTTCACTGTAGTGCTATTTACTATAGCTAGGACATGGAAGCAACTTAGATGTCCATTGACAGATGAATGGATCAAGAAGCTGTGGTATCCAGCAAACATTCTCCNAAGCAAAACAAACTAAAAAAATAAAAAATTAAAAAAAAAAAAAAAGAAGCTGTGGTATCTAGATACAATGGAATACCACTCAGCCATAAAAAGGAACACATCTGAGTCAGTTCTAATGAGGTAGATGAACCTAGAGTCTATTACACAGACTGAAGTCAGTCAGAAAAACAAATATCATATATTAATGCATATATATGAAATCTAGAAAGATGTTAATGATGAACCTACTTGCTGGGCAACAATGGAGAAAACACAGAGAACAGATTTATGGACAAGGGTAGGAGAGAAGGAGACGGCAAGATGAATGGAGACAGCAGCATGGAGGCACACACACTAACATATGTAAAACAGACAGCCAAAGGGAATTTGCTGTATGACTCAGGGAATTCACACTGGGGCTCTGTAGTAACCTAGAAGGGTGGGAAAGGTTGGGAGGTGGGAGGAACATTCAAGAGGGAGGAGACATATGTACACCTATGGTTAATTCATGTTGATGTATGAGAGAAATTAAACCAATATTACAAAGCAATCAATCAATTTAAAATAAATATACTTATTAAAAAAATTCTCCAGAATGTGAGTAGAAAAGGAACATACTTCAACACAATAAAAGTCACATACAAGTGACTGCAGCCATGAAATTAAAAGACGCTTACTCCTTAGAAGAAAAGTGATGACCAACCTAGATAGCATATTCAAAAGCAGAGACGTTAGTTTACCAACAAAGGTCCGTCTAGTCAAGGCTATGGTTTTTCCAGTGGTCATGTATGGATGCTAGAGTTGAACTGTGAAGAAAGCTGAGCGCCAAAGAATTGATGCGTTTGAACTGTGGTGTTGGAGAAGACTCTTGAGAGTCCCTTGGACTGCAAGGAGATCCAACCAGTCCATTCTGAAGGAGATCAGCCCTGGGTGTTCTTTGGAAGGAATGATGCTAAAGCTGAAACTCCAGTACTTTGGCCATGTCATGCGAAGAGTTGACTCACTGGAAAAGACTCTGATGCTGGGAGGAATTGTGGGCAGGAGAGAAGGGGACAACAGAGGATGAGATGGCTGGAAGGCATCACCAACTCGATGGATGTGAGTCTGAGTGAATTCCGGGAGATGGTGATGGACAGGGAGGTCTGGCATGCTGCGATTCATGGGGTCACAAAGAGTCGGACACAACTGAGTGACTGAACTGAACTGAACAAGTAACCCACTTCTGCTGCTGCTGCTAAGTCGCTTCAGTCGTGTCCGACTCTGTGTGACCCCATAGACGGCAGCCCACCAGGCTCCGCCATCCCTGGGATTCTCCAGGCAAGAACACTGGAGTGGGTTGCCATTTCCTTCTCCAGTGCATGAAAGTGAGAAGTGAAAGTGAAGTCACTGAGTCGTGTCCAACTCTCAGTGACCCCATGGACTGCAGCCTACCAGGCTCCTCCATCCACGGGAGTTTCCAGGCAGGAGTACTGGAGTGGGGTGCCATTGCCTTCTCCGAAGTAACCCACAGAAAAACATTATTCTCAATGGTGAAAAACTGAAAACGTTTTAAGATCAGGAACATGATTAGTGTGTCTTAACACTATTATTCAATATAATTGTGGAAGTCCTAACCATAGCAGTCAGAGAAGAGCAAGAAATAAAAGTAGAGACTGGAAAAGGAAAAGTAAAATTCTCACTGTTTGTAGATGACATAATACTATATATAGAACACTAAAGATGCCACCAGAAAATTACTGCTGCTACTGCTGCTAAGTCGCTTCAGTCGTATCCGACTCTGTGCAACCCCATAGATGGCAGCCCACTAGGCTCCTCTGTCCCTGGGATTCTCCAGGCAAGAATACTGGAGTGGGTTGCCATTTCCTTCTCCAATGCATGAAAGTGAAAAGTAAAAGTGAAGTCGCTCAGTCGTGCTCGATTCTTAGCGACCCCATGGACTGCAGCCTACCAAGCTCCTCCGTCCACGGGATTTTCCAGGCAAGAGTACTGGAGTGAGTTGCCATTGCCTTCTCCTTCTAGAAAATTACTAGAGCTAATCAATGAATACAGTAAAGTCAGAGAATATAAATTAATATACAGAAATCCCTTACATTCCTATACACTAACAATGAAAAATCAAAAAGAGAAATTAAGGAAACAATTTCATTCACCATTGCAAAAAGAATAAAATAGCTAGGAATAAACCAACCTAAAGAGACAAAATACCTGTATGCAGAAAACTATAAGATACAGATAAAAGAAATCAAAGAGAACACAAATAGATGGAGTGATACACCATGTTCTTGAATTGGAAAAACATTGTGAAAATGACTATACTACTCAAAGCAATCTCCAGACTCAATGTTATCCCTATCAAACTACCAATGTAATTTTTCACAGTATTGGAACAAAAAAATTCATAATTTGGAAAAATAAAAGACCCCCAAATAGCCAAAGCAATCTTAAGAAAACCAGAGCTGGAGAAATCAACCTTGCTGACTTCAGACTATACTATAAAGCTATAGTCATCAGGAGCATGGTACCAGCACAAAAACAGAAATACAAACCAATGGGACAAGAAAGCAAGCCGAGATAAACCCACACACCTATCGGCACCTTATTTTTGACAAAGGAGACTATACAATGGAGAAAACTCAGCCTCTTCAATAAGCAGTGCTGGGAAAACTGGACGGCCACACGTAAAAGAATGAAAAGAACACTTTCTACCACCATACACAAAAATAAACTTGAAATGGATTAAAGACTCAAATGTTAGGCTAGCAACTTATAAAGGTCTTAGAGGAAAACATAAGTAGAACAGTCTTTGACATAAGATCCTCTTTGACTCACCTCTTAAAATAAGGGAAATAAAAACAAAAATAAACAAATAGGACCGGCATGAATGCTTGGTGGCATCAGTGTAGCTGACTCTTTGTGACCCTATGGGCTATAGCCCACTAGAATCCTCTGTCCATGGGATTCTCCAGGCAAGAATGCTGGAGTGGGTTGCCATTTCTTCCTCAAATTGATTTTCCTGACCCAGAGATCGAACTCATGACTCTTGCCATCTCCTGCAGATTCTTTATATATATGTATATACACATATATTATAAATATATTCATTTTAATTGGAGGCTAATTACTTTACAATATTGTAGTGGTTTTGCCATATATCGACATGAATCAGCCACGGATGTACATGTGTTCCCCATCCTGAACCACTCTCCCACCTCCCTCCCCATCCTATCCCTTGAGTCATCCCAACAGTGAGTCACCAGAGAAGCCCCAAATGGGACCTAATTAAATTATAAAGCTTTTGCAAGGCAAGGAAACAATATACAAGATTAAAAGACAACACTCAGAATGGGAGAAAATATTTGCAAATAAAGCAACTGACAAAAGATTATTCTCCAAAATGTATAAGCAGCTCATACATCTCAATATCAGAAAAACAAATAGCCCAATCAAAAAATGAGCAGAAGACCTAAACAGACATTTCTCCAAAGAAAACATACAGATGGCCAATAAACATACGAAAAGATGCTCAACATTGCTCATTATCAGAGAAATGCAGATCAAAACTACAATGAGGTATCACCTCACACAGGTCACAATGGCCATCATCAAAAAACATACAAACAATAAATGCTGGAGTGGAAGCTGAAAAAGGAAATCCTCCTGCACTATTGGTGGGATGTAAAGTGTATAGCCACTATGGAGAAGAGTATAGAAATTTCTTTAAAAATTAGCAATACAAATACCATATGACCCAGCAATCTCAATACTGAGCATATACCCTTAAAAAACCACAATTCAAAAAGACACATGCACCCTAATGTTTACTACAGCACCTGTTTACAATGGCCAAGACACGGAATCAATCTAGATGTCCATCAACAAATGAATGGATAAATTGTAGTACATATATACTATGGAATGAGTGAGTGAGTGAAAGTTGCTCAGTCGAGTCCAACTCTTTGTGACCCCATAGACTATACAGTCCATGGAATTCTCCAGGCCAGAACACTGAAGTCGGTCGCCATTCCCTTCTCCAGGGATTTTCCCAACCCAGGGATCGAACCCAGGTCTCCCACATTGCAGGCAGAATCGTTACCAGCTGAGCCACCAGGAAGCCCAAACTCAGCCATAAAAAGGAAGGAATCTGAGTTGAAGTAGTGAGGTGGAGGAAGGCCTGTTACACAGAGTGATGTAAGTCATAGAAAAATAAAAATTGTATATTAAAACATACATATGAAAAAAAATACATATGGAATCTAGAAAATAGTACTAATGAACCTATTTATGGAGAATAAATGCCAACCCCGACATTGAGAATGGTCTGTGGACACAGTAGGGGAAGGAAAATGTAGGACAAATTGAGAAAGTAGCATTGACATATATACACTATTATGAGTGAAACAGGTAACTAGCAGGAAACTGCTATAAAACACAGGGAGCCCAGCCTGGTGCTCTGTGACAACCAGAGGGGTAGAATATGGGGGTATAGAGGGTGTGAATGAGGCTCAAGAGGGAGGGGATAGGTATCTAATTATGATGCATCATGTTGATGTATGGCAGAGACCACCACAACATTGTAAAGCAATTATCCTCCAATCATAAAACAGCATTCTTATTTCTATTGATACAGTCACTAAAAGCAAACTTTACTATAAATTTTCAAGTATTCTCAAATATATTCGAATCATACATAGCTAGTCACTTTTATAAAAGATAAAGCCCACCACCCAAGTACTCTATACATAGGATAAATCCAAGAAGCTGAAACTTACTATTCTTAAATTTGGTTTGAGTTAAGTCTCTAATAATACAAGGCTCCCCTGGTAGCTCAGGGGGTAAAAGAAAGTGAAAGTTGCTCAGTCGTGTCTGACTCTATGCAACCTCATGGACTATACAGTCCATGGAATTCTCCAGGCCAGCATACTGGAGTGGGTTGCCATGCCCTCCTCCAGGGGATCTTCCCAACCCAGGTCTCCCACATTGCAGGTGGATTCTTTAACCACTGAGCCACCAGGAAAGCCTCAATCCACCTGCATGTGTAAGACCTGGGTTCAGTCCCTGGGTTGGGAAGATCCCCTGGAGAAGGGAACAGTTACCCGTCGAGTATTCTGGCCTGGAGAATCCCATGGACAGAGAGAATGGTGGGCTACAGTCCATGGGATCACAGAGTCAGACACGACTGAATGACTTTTACTTTCACTCCTAATATTAGTATATTTTGCAAATAGCAAACCACCTGGGATTGAGAGGTGAAGGAATAGGGTCCCAGATGATGCATCACTGACTAGTGACCCCTACTGATGCTCTTTAAGGCTCTGGCTTCCTTAACTGCAAAGTGGAAACACTAAATTATATTGTACTGCAGTGATGCTTAAATGACATTAATATTAATGTTGTCAAGTGGTATACAAATATTAATGGTCAAAATCAATAATAATGTATACTTAGCAATAAACATTATTAAATGTTAAACAATTCTTAAATCTGGGTAAAAGATTTGTAGGCAATTCTTTTTTTCCAAAATATTCTATAAATTCAATATTATATTTCACTAATTTTAAGATACAACTTTTCATACTTAACACATCTGAAATTGATATAAATGTATCTAATAACCACTTTAGTTAAACAGCAGTCATAACATATTTGTTATTACATGTGTTATGTGCATCAAAATGTGAAAGATGTGTATCAGTCTTGGAAGAAAACCATGAAGATAAAAATGGACACTGATTTTGTTTAAAAAATGATACATCACTAATGCTCCTGATAACAGAGAACAATATTATAGAGTAAAACTTCGACACTGCAACTTTAAGTTGAAAGTGATCAGAAGAGTTAGGACTCTGAATGTGATTATCTCAGCAAATTAATTTTGCTTACTTTTTAAAATGTGTGTACAAGGTTGATTCGATTATTTTTAAAAGGGCTTGCCATAAGAATGAAAACTTCCAAGTCATGAAAAGCTGTGTCACAGTTAAACGGCATTTTTCTCTTCACCTTCCTGCTGAAAACACTGAATCAATTTTCAAAATTTCACTTTTTTTCCTGTTTAATGTCTTCCATTAAAACTTGATTTAAAAAAATTTAGTCACTAAAAGTACAGGCACCAAGCCTAATAACAAAGCCTTTGATATTAAGTAACAACAAAGGAACTATGCAAATTGATAGAAGGGGAATATTAAACTAAAGCTGTGCTATGACTGATGCAGGCTCTGATTTCTTTAAGTCTCCCACTGACAGAAGTTTGGTCACTGACATTTCTAGCTATTTCAATATTTATTACAGAGTGCTAACTATATGCCAGGTACTGAATTACACACTAGAGATAGCAAGGAGAATAAAGGTAGACATGATTGCTGCTTTCCTGATGTTTAGTATATAGAAAAGATTGAGAAATTATAAATTATAATAAACTCTGTGAAGAAACAACTGGAAAAAGAAAATAAAAATGAACAGTGGATGGTATTCAATTGCAGATAATGCAATGGTAAGAGTGAAAACCTACATAACCTTACTCTGTGCCAGCCTCTGTAACTACATCTTTACATACCCTTTAATCTCCAAAACAAGTACTATAAAACAGATACTACTATTATCTCTATTTTATGGACCCAGGGAATATGAGGCTTAACATACCTGAAATTGATATATATCTTATAATCACTTCTGTCAGGCAGAAGTCATGACATTTGCCATTACCTATGTATGTGAATTAAAATGTGAAAAATGGTTTCACAGTGTCTTGAAACAAAATCTTGAAAATAATAATGGATAGCAAGTAAGCAGGGAGATGGGCTATAAACCCAGAAAGTTTGGCTCCAGAGAACATGCTTTCAATCCACTATAATTTCAGGGAGAGCCTTCCTGAGCTGGTGTTATAAGTTAACATCTGAGAGATGAGAAAGTAAGGGGTGGTGAGAGAAATTATGTATTAAGCCCTAAAGTAGGAAAAGTGTCCTTCAGTTTTAGAATATGACATAAGGCCAGCATTGTTGGAGTGTAGTTAATGACAGCAAGAATGTTGGCGACAGGACTACAGAAGGCTGGTGCTACCTCGCGCAGGATCTTCTAAGACGCAAGGAACTAGAATTTTATTCTAAGTGCAGCTGGATTTCAGTTATGTCGCTCAGTTGTGTCTGACTCATTGCAACCCCATGGACTGCAGCACATCAGGCTCCCTGTCCATCACCAATTCCCGGAGCTTACTCAAATCCATGTCCATTGAGTCAGTGATGCCATCCAACCATCTCATCCTCTGTTGTCCCCTTCTACTCCTGCCTCCAATCTTTCCTATCATCAGAATCTTTTCAAATGAGTCAGCTCTTCCCATCAGAAGGCCAAAGTATGGGAGTTTCAGGTTCAACATCAGTCCTTTCAGTGAACACTCAGGACTGATCTCCTTGCAGCCCAAGGGACTCTCAAGAGTCTTCTCTAACACCACAGGGCAAAAGCATTAATTCTTCGGCACTCAGCTTTCTTTATAGTCCAACTCTCACATCCATACATCACTACTGGAAAAACCATAGCCTTGACTAGACGGACCTTGGTTAGCAAAGTAATGTCTCTGCTTTTTACTATGCTGTCTAGGTTGGTCAGAGCTTTTCTTCCAAGGAGCAAGCGTCTTTTAATTTCATGGTTGCAGTCACAATCTGCAGTGATTTTTGGAGCCCAAAAAACTAAAGTCTGACACTGTTTCCCCCTCTATTTGCCATGAACTGATGGGACCTGATGTCATGATCTTACTTTTCTGAATATTGAGCTTTAAGCCAACTTTTTCACTCTCCTCTTTCATTTTCATCAAGAGGGTCTTTAGCTCTTCTTTGCTTTCTGCCATAAGGGTGGTGTCATTTGTAAACCTGAGGTTACTGAGATTTCTCCTGGCAATCTTGATTCCTCAGCTTTTCTCATGATGTACTCTGCATAGAAGTTAAATAAGCAGGGTGACTATATACAGCCTTGACATACTCCTTTCCCTATTTGGAATCAGTCTGTTGTTCCATGTCCAGTTCTAACTGTTGCTTCCTCACCTGCACACAGATTTCTCAAGAGGGAGGTCAGGTGGTCTGGTATTCCCATGTCTTGAAGAATGTTTCACAGTTTGTTGTGATCCACAGTCAAAGGTTTTGGCATAGTCAAGAAAGCAGAAATAGATGCTTTTCTGGGAACTCTCTTGCTTTTTCCATGATCCAGTGCTCTCTGCTTTTTCCATGATCCAGTGGATGTTGGCAATCTGATCTCTGGTTCCTCTCTCTAAATCCAGCTTGAACATCTGGTAGTTCATGGTTCACGTATTGCTGAACTTAGAGAATTTTGAGCATTACTTTACTAGCATGTGAGATGAGTGCAATTGTGTGGTAGTTTGAGCATTCTTTGGCATTTCCTTTCTTTGAGATTGGAATGAAAACTGACCTTTTCTAGTCCTGTGGCCACTGCTGTTTTCCAAATTTGCTGGCATATTGAGTGCAACACTTTCACAGCATCATCTTTCAGGATTTGAAACAGTTCTACTGGAATTCCATCACCTCCACTAGCTTTGTTCGTAGTGATGCCAACAAGGCCCACTTGACTTTCTAAGGCCCACTTGACTTCACATTCCAGGATGTCTGGCTCTGGGTGAGTGATCACACCATTGTGATTATCTGGGTTGTGAAGATCATTTTTGTACAGTTTGTCTGTGTATTCTTGCCACTTCTTCTAGTATCTTCTGCTTCTGTTAGTTCCATACCATTACTGTTCTTTATCGAGCCCATCTTTGCATGAAATGTTCCCTTGGTATCTCTAATTTTCTTGAAGAGATCTGTAGTGTTTGCCATTCTATTATTTTCCTCTATTTCTTTGCACTGATCAATGAGGGAGGCTTTCTTATCTCTCCTTGCTATTGTTTGGAACTCTGCATTCAAATGAGTATACCTTTCCTTTTCTCCTCTGCTTTTGCTTCCCCTCTTTACACAGCTATTTGTAAGGCCTCCTCAGACAGCCATTTTACTTTTTTGCATTTATTTTTCTTGGGGATGGTCTTGATCCCTGTCTCCTGTACAATGTCACAAACCTCATTCCATAGTTCATGAGGTACTCTATCATATTCAGTCCCTTAAATATACTTGTCACTTCCACTGTATAATCGTAAGGGATTTAATTTAGGTCATACCTGAATGGTCTAGTGGTTTCCCCTACCTTCTTCAACTTAAGTCTGAATCTGACAATAAGGAGTTCTTGATCGAGCCACAGTCAGCTCCCGGTCTTGTTTTTGCTGACTGTATAGAGTTTTTCCATCTTTGGTTGCAAAGAATATAATTAATCTGATTTTGGTGTTGACCATCTGGTGATGTCCATGTGTAGAGTCTTTTCTTGTGCTGTTGGAAGAGGGTGTTTGCTATGACCAGTGCGTTCTCTTGACAAAACTCTATTAGCCTTTGCCCTGCTTCATTCTGTACTCCAAGGCTAAATTTGCCTGTTACTCCAGGTGTTTCTTGACTTCCTACTGGATTTATGGAGACTGAACTAGACAGGGACATAATCCGATTTATTTTTTTGTTAATAATCCATCTGGCTGATGTGTAAATAATAATAAAAAAAATTTTTTTAAAGAATAAATTGAAAGAAGATAAATAGTCTAAATTATTCATTTATTCAACAAATATTTAATATTTATGAAGTAACTATTATTGTAGTAAGCACTATTCCAGAGATTGGACACAGAGTCAAAAATATTAGAGACAAGGTCCTCCACTGTTGAGTACACTTCTGAGTGGTGAACACACAGAAACTCATACATCCACAATTTCTCCCACTCTACTGAACATTTTCTATCAGTATACAAGTTTTACTATGTCTCATTTTTAAACAAACATCAAACAAAAATCTATCATTTGACATTGCACTCTCTGCTAGCTATCTTCCTATTCTTTTATTTCCAGAAAAAAATTCTTTAAAGAACTGTCTCCAGTAACTTTGCAACCAGTTATTATCTCAACCCACTACAATCAGGTTCTTCTCTTTCACTCTATTAACATTGCTCATGTCACTGAACCGAAATTTTTTTAATTTGTATGGAAAACAAAAGACCCGGAATAGTCAAAACAATCTTAAGAAAGAAGAATGGAGCTGGAGGAATCATGCTCCTTGACTTCAGCCTATACAAAGCTAGAAAAACCAAAACAGTATTGTACTGGCACAAACACACACATACACAGATCAATGCAAAAGGTCAGAAAGCCCAGAAATAAACCCACACACTTATATCAATCAATTACAACACAACAGAGAAGATAGTCTCTTCAATAAGAGCTGCTGAGAATAGTGGATGCTACAGGTAAAAGAATAAAATTAGAACAGTCTTTAACACATATACAGGGAAAAAAACTCAAAATGGATTAAATATCTAAATGCAAAATCCAATATTATAAAACTCCTAGAGGAAAACAAACTCTTTGACATAAATCCCTGCAACATTTTTTGCATCTCTCCCCTAGAATATTGGAAACAAAAGCAAAAATAAACAAATAGGACCTAATTAAACTTAAAACCTCTTGCACAGAAAAAGAAATCATAAACAAATCAAAAAGACAACCTTCAGAATGAGAGAAAATATTTGCAAACAGTGCAATCAACAAGGTCTTAATTTCCAAAATATACAAACAGCTTATACAACACAATATCAAAAATAACAACCTAATCATAAAATAGACAGAAGACCTAAACAGACATTTCTCCAAAGACACACAGATGGCAAACAGGCACATAATAAGATGCTCAATCTCATTCATTATAAGGAAAATGCAAATCAAAACTACAATGAGGTACCACCAGAATGGCTATCATGAAAAAAAATCTACAAATAAATGCTACAGAGTGTGTAGAGAAAAGTGAACTCTCCTACACTGTTGGAAGCAATATAAACTGGTACAGCCACTATGGAGAACAGTATGAAGGCTTCTTAAAAACAAAACGGAATTACCACATGATCAAGCAATCCCACTCCTGAGCATATATTTAAGAAAGAAGAAAAGTCTAATTAGAAAAGATACATGCACCCTATGTTCACAGCAGCACTATTAACAATAGCCAACACAAGGAAGCAACCTAAATGTCATCAGCATATGAATGGATAAAGATGATGTGATATATATATAAATTCAATATTACTCAGCCATTTAAAATAATGAAATAATACCATCTGCAGCAACATGGATGGACCTAAAGATTATCACACTAAGTGAAATAAATCAGACACAGAAAGATAAATATCATATCGAGAGGGTAAAGGCAGGAAGGCTAGGGGTCTCCAAAGGGAAGAAATAGCCTGTAGGTGTCAGACATTTTTATCTCTTTTAAGCAGCAGGAGGAAAAAAACTAGTGTTTTTTTTTTTTCCTATACAAATTTAAAAGGTTTTTTTTAAAAGTTTTGTGTTGTCATAGTGACAACTGGTTTTACCTGAAGTTAATCAATGTCTTTTTTTTATGGAGATGTTTATCTTAAGCTATGTTAATGTACTATATATTTACCCCAAACTCTGTCTTCAAGTTGGTTCCGCCTTTTGGGCTCAGAAGTTACTTGATAAACCAGTATGTTATACTCAGATATTGTTTTTTTTAATCTATGCAAATGAAACTATTTGTATGGTGATTTGTCTTTTCTTAAGATTTAAGTTAATTATTTTATGGCCCAAGATGAACCATTTGGTGTCAAGATTATCCCAAAATATATCTTATGGGTGAGGGGCCTGGTGCCATTTTGAGTTTTAAGACATTTTTTTCTTTTATTAACAGACTGCTGGTGACTATATAACATCCAGCTGAAGACTAGCAGGGGGTACTCTTTCTGCCCCCTTCTGATGCCTATGTCAGAAGCTTTCTCCATCTCCTTTATACTTTAATAAAACTTTGTTACACAAAAGCTCTGAGAGAAGCAGCCTCATCTCTGGCCCCGGATTGAATTCTTCTCCTCCAGGGGCCAAGAATCTCGGCGTCATAATTCAACAACAACCTTTCAATATGATATCACTTATGTGGAATCTAAAAAATGATACAAATAATCTTAACTTTAAAAACAGAAATAAGCTCACAGACATAGAAAAATAACTAATGGTTACCAAAAGGGAAATAGGGGAAGAGATAAACTGAGACCTGGGAATTAAACGATACACACTACATATATAAAATAAACAAGGACCTACTGTATAGTACAGGGCACTATATTGAAAGTCTCATTTATATATATACATAGGAAGTGAAGTGAAGTCCGATTCCTTGCAAACCCATGGACTGTAGCCTATCAGGCTCTTCGTCCATGGGATTTTCCAGGCAAGAGTGCTAGAGTGGATTGCCATTTCCTTCTCCAGGGGATCTTCCCAATCCAGGAATCGAACCCAGGTCTCCCGCATTGCAGGCAAGACGCTTTACCGTCTAAGCCACCGGGGAAGCCACATATATATATAATGTAATCATTTGGCTGTATAATCCAAACACTGTAAGCACCTATACTTCAATAAATAATACAAATAAAAATGAAAATTAAATGTTCATGACAATGTCACCACACTTTCAACTTGCAGTCAAATGCTAACTTCTCTCCCCTCATCTTATAACCTCTCAGAAGTGTTCACACTGTTAACTAGTTCCCCCTTCTTTTCTGTGCCACAACACTTTTCAGGTTTCCTCTCTCCTTAGCTTAAATAAAGGGCCTACAGCACTGGGCTTAAGAACATGGCCTTACAAACTTAGCTCTGAAGACTGGTTCAGGAGTGCTTGTCATGGAGGACAGACACAGGAAGAGAATGTTTCCCTTTCCTGAACAAGATAGAAAACTAATCAGTATTTCAGGTTAGAAATGACGGTGGTTTAGACTAGAGATTAGAAATAGATTTTAGCTCTATTTTAGAAATAGAACCAACAGAACTTTGGGACAGATCAGATACAGGAATTAAAGGAATGGGGGAATCAAGATTTTGCAATAGAATAAAAAACTAATGAACACTACCTAAAAAAAAAAAAAAAAAAAACACCAAATTTTAGAGATGGATTTCACTTGATACTTTTCTACTAAAACTGATACTTGGGAGAGGTTATGTGATTTACCCAAAGTCACAAAGATAACTGGTAATAGAACTAAAAATAGAACACAAGTCTCTCATAATCCTAAGAAGCCACAGATCAGGATCTGGCAAGATGAATGCTCTCAGACGCTTTAGTCCTTTTTTTTTCCCTAACCAATGCAGTAAAAAATACTGCAATACATTTTTGGGTTTATTGCATATAATTAGGCAAGCTATTAACTGCACACTTTACATGTCTTTAAGAAAAAAGTAAGAAAGTAAAGGTAGAATATAAATATCAGTATTGGCTTATGAAGAGTAAAGTCTATTAAAAGTTCATCAAGCAAAACAAACTAAAAAATAAAAATTAATTAAAAAAACAAAAACAAAAAAAAAAAGTTCATCAAAAACATCTGCTGAAGTAAACTATTTGCAAAGGACAAGATACACAGGAAATCCCCCTTGAGCAGTTTATATTCTAATTTGCAAGATAACACACATATAAATAATTCAGGCCAACAGAAGAGATGTCATAAAATAGTACTAGAATATTTGTCAAACGAATTGTATAGACTATATGTGTGCGTGTGTATATATATATATATATTTAGTACATTGTGGTAGTCCTTAAGATTTGAGCTAAGCCTTCAAGGACAAGTAAGAATTTTAAAGGTAGATGGGGAAGGGGATTACATTAAACAAACCTATAAAGAGTGCTGACTAAGGTAAGGCTCAGAGCTGGGGGTTAGGGAATGGGAAGAGTGAGTTTTTTATACATGTTCCATGAAGACATTCTCTTTGGTATGACATTTGAGACCTGAATGACAAAGAAAAACAAGGAATGTGATAATGGAAGTTGCGGAGAATATTCTGAGAGAACAAGTACAAATAACCGCTACATTACCTGCCTACATTGGGTTCTACAGATTAAATACACAGAGCTTAGTTGAATAGTAAAAAGGTAGACCATACATTTCTAAATCTGAGTTTAATCCCATAAATTCTTTCTCATCTGTTTCTGCATCAGTAAAAATTACTGCATAGAACACGTGAGATAATGAACATATAAGGGGTTTACAAACAGAAACATAAATATACCAAAATTGTAAAAGTTCAAATAAACAAGAATGGAAAAGTTTTAATACGATGCTTAGCTACAAAACATTACAAGTAGAGAAATTAGTAACAATCATTGCTGGTATGGGTATGAGCACTTCATACTTTACATATCTTTACATTTTCTCCTTCTATATTTTTTTGTACATGTTTCATCTTCTTTGCCAGACTGTAAGCAGTAAAGCACCTGACACGTTTTCAGTATTAGCTAAATTGATATGTGAAGCGAGTAATTAATTCTAAAGCCCTTTGAGGATTTGTGTTTGCTTGTGTTCAAGATCCCACTTAGTTGTAAATGATTGGAGGGGGCTGATATCACGAAAAGTTAACAGAAATAAACATAAATGAAAACAGACTAGAACCCATTTTTAAAAAGACAGAAGTAAGCCGCAGGTAACTGCTAAGTGCTACTGCTGGCCTTTAGTTAATGCTCTCTGGCAGCCAAAGGAAGAAGGGAATTGGCTGAATCACACAGCGTGGCATTTAATCTCAAAGATGGGCATTTATATTCACCTACAGATCTCAACTGTTCCCTGGCCCCAAACCCGTAAGATCTTTGATCACAAACAACTGAGCAAAGGCGCAGAGCAACTATGAAGGGCTCCTGAAACTATTTAACTTGGTTCCGCAGCTTTCAGAGCTAGGACCCGTAATAACAACGGAACCACCGGCGCCTCAACAACAGAATCCTCACTTTTCTCCCCAGGGCTCCGGCCCGGGCTTGGCAACTGCAGAAACAGCCCCTGGCTCCCTTGACGGCCTTGGCACGGCTCCGCTGCTCGCCCGAAGTCTCGCCTTCAGGCGGGGGCCGCGCCGCTCCAGGAGTGAGGCGGGGCTCGGGGACTGGGGCGGGCACAGAGCCGGAAGGGCCTCGGGGCGCTCAGGCCTCCGGGGTTGGGTGTTGGGGGAGGCAACCCGGGGCCCGGGAAACAACCCCCGAGGCGCCCCGCGGCGCCCTCTGTCACCGAAGCCCCTCGCCCCGGCGCAGGACGAGCGGCATGGGCGGCCGAGGCCAGAGAGCCCTCCGCTCTGCGGACGACGGGGCTAGCCCTGGCCCGGGAACGAGGCGGGCCCCCGACGCTCCCCTGGCGCCCCGCGATCACCCACCTGCACTGCGATCTCCGAAGTCTCCAGCCCAGCCTCTCTGCTCCCGAGGCCTGGCTGCGATTGGCTCCCGCCGCTGTCGCGCTGCCTCTTCTTCAGTCTGAGCGCCGGCCGGTACACGCCGCGCCTCCGTCCCGCCCCTCGCGCCCTCGAGGCTCCGCCCCGCGCGCGGTCACGCGCTGCCGCAGAGCGCAGAGGACGCAGAGCGCAGAGCGGGGTCCCGGCTTCCGCTACAGAGGAGGCGGCGGCCGCGCGGGTGACGCGAAGTAAGGGCCAAGCGTGAACCACGTCCCGCGGACGCGCGCGGCGCTCCGCCCACGCGCGGGAGGACGCACGCGGCGGCCCGCCCCCCCCGTGACCCAGGTCCTGCGGACGCACGCGGCGCCGGGGCAGCTGGGAGGGCCTCTGCCCGCGTCCGCGCCATCGAGCCAGGGGCGGCGGCGAGGCCTTTGGTGGATGGTTCTCCTTGCCCGGCGACTCTGCGTGCTGCCGGCGATGGAGGGGGTGCGCTGGGCCTTTCCCTGTGGCACGTGGCTACCCAGCCGCGCCGAATGGCTGCTAGCGGTGCGATCGATCCAGCCCGAGGAGAAGGAGCGCATCGGCCAGTTCGTCTTCGCCCGGGACGCTAAGGCCGCCCTGGTACCGCGGGTCTTTCGCGCTTCGGGTCTGGGAGCAGCCGTCGGGGTGGTGGGCCGCGCAGTAGAGACCTCACACGCGAGCCTCGGCGGCCGCCCCGGGCGACTCCGGGGTGTGCCCGGCCTAGTCTCCGCCGCCTTTGTTGTCGCCTCGTCCGCAGAAAAAATCAGCCCCTCCCCCGTTGCATTTGAAAAGAGAGGTCCTGCTAAACCCTAAAATAGCTGTTGCGGAGGTCTGTCAATAGGATTTTCCTTATTTTTAAGTGTTAATCACATTTTTTTAATTTCCTTGTTTGGGCCCATAGCACAGTCTGAGCCTGTTAAATATCCCACCAGTCTCCCTATGCACCGTGCACGTGATAGGCCCTAAAAAATATTGACAGTATCATGTAGTTTAACCTTGCATACCATAGAACTGGAAGAAGCTAGCTTCCTTTTACCGATGAAACCGAAGCCAAGGAAGGATGCAGTCTTAGGCATTACTTGTTAACTATTTAGCTCTGAAAACACTATTTTGAATATAATCGTTTATTTTACTTATATATTTTTAGCAACAAATGGAAACTTGGGTTTCAAAATGATGTCTATATAGCGCAGTATGGCACAGCTTCTGAGTGCCATCTCGTCAAAGACTGTCATTATCCTGAAAATGTCCCTCTGTCAAAGGACTTTTTCTTTTGAAAGGTAGACTGATTTTTGAAGGCACACTAGTGACTATTTTCGTGAAATTCAAAGTGTTGCAGTCAGTGTTAGAACTGAAGGAAAAAAAAAACCTTGAAAGATTTTGCAAAATGTTATCTACCTTGTTTTCTTATGTCCTCAGATATTTTTTTGTGATTTTAGACCTTAATCGGAGAGAGAGTGGAATGGGTATATGTGAAAAAAGATAGGTTTTGTCTTGCTATCGTGGAGGCACGTGATAAGTACATGTGATCTAGAAACACTTGCACATGTGCACAAAGATGTAAGTGCAACAGGATTGCCCACTGGGGAATTTTTTTTTATATAATAGCAAAACCAAAGCCAGCCTAAAATATCCAGTAATAGGAGGATAGTCAAGTTTTGGTACCTTAATACTATGAAATATTATGCTACATTTAAAAATGCACAGGCCACTGGTTATGTGCAGACATAAAATAATCCCCAACGCTTAGGAATGAAAAAGTTCATACGTGGTAGAATAGTACATATAGTGGGATTTCAAATAAATGGATGGATTGCAAATGAGCATATATTTGGATACTTAAAGAAAAGATGAAGGATGAATACTTGTCAACATTGGTTGCTTATTGATGGGATGGAGGGAATTGCTAAAGAGGGACTTTGATTTTTCTGTCTTAAGCATTTCTTAAATTTTAATGCAGAATATTTAATACCTATGTAGTTTTAATACTTTAAGAAGTATTTTAGAAACCACAAAAACAGACTTTGTATATTATAGGCAATTTTACTTGAATCTTTAGTATAGACAACAATACTTACCAAATGTTTTATTAATAGGCTGGTGTCTGATGATAAGGAAATTAGTTGCAGAGAAATTGAATATACCTTGGAATAATATTCGTTTGCAAAGAACTGCAAAAGGAAAACCAGTTCTTGCAAAAGACTCATTGAATCCTTACCCCAATTTCAACTTTAACATCTCTCATCAAGGAGACTATGCTGTACTTGCTGCAGAATCTGAGCTACAAGTTGGAATTGATATAATGAAGACTAGTTTTCCAGGTAATGTTGCATTTTTGTAATACATGAGTTATTAAATGTCTTGTCATAGTTCTTGTGCTGTGCTTAGTTGCTCAGTTGTGACTGACTGACTCTGACCCCCGGGACTGTAGCCCGCAAGACTCTGTGGAATTCTCCAGCGAATAAAGAGTGGAGTGGGTTCCCATGCCCTCCTCCTAGGGATCTTCCCAACTCAGGATTAAACCCAAGTCTCCTGCATTGCAGGCAGATTTTTTACCTTCTGAGCCACCAGGGGAGACCCAGGTTCTATCCCTTTGTCAGAAAGATCAAAACTGGTAGCCTTCCCTAGTGGCTCAGAATCCACCTGCAATGCAGGAGACTCAGGTTCAATATCCCTGGGTCAAGAAGATCCCCTGGAGAAATGGTTACCCACCTGTGTTCTTGCCTGGAAAATTCTGTGGACAGAGGAGCCTGGTGGGCTACAGTCCATGGGGTCTCAAAGAGTCAAACATGACTGAGTGACTAACGCTAATTGTTTAAAAAATAATAGTCTCAGTAGTGAAGTATATTATAATCCCTAAGCAGAGATAACATGTATTATATCTAAATATAGTTCTTTGTAGCACATTTATATTATACAACAAAAAGAAAAAGCAAACAGTTACTGAAATATTTATATTTTGCCTTAGAAATTTGCAGTTGATGACTGTCGGAACTGCTGACATTTATTGTGTGGTTGACTATACTTAAGTAATTTTAATAGAACATAGGCTCTCTCAACTCTGTAATTTTTATCATCAGCAACATTAGTGAGCAGTTACTGTGTGCCAAGACATTTTACTCAGGCTTTATGTATATTATATATTGAGTGGGACTTTTCAGAAGATAAGTAACAGGATAAGAAAGCTGTTAAAATAAGAGAACCAACATCCTCCTAATTTCATTGTGCAATTTCTTAATCTCCACACAGCATCCACGACAAGTTCTTTGCTTGTGTTTCCCTTGGACTGGAATATTTGTGATAATGTCATGCCCACCTGCATTTCTGCACAGATAACTTATTTATTGGTTAGCTTCCACTTCAGTATTATTTTAGGGAAGCCTTTGTGGACCTTCAAAGTAAGCCAGGTTGCTTTGCTCTAGGCTCTGATAAAATATATTTCCTTCATTCCAATAATATACTTCATTTTATAGTTATTTATCAGGATGCTTGTCTTCCCACCGTACTATCACATCTAGCACCTTACCTAGTTCAAAGTAATGCATAATAAATATTTGATAAATGAATGAATAAGCATTTTGTGCTACCATAGTAAGGCTTCAGAATATGGCTGTGATTGTCATCTCTCCCTTATGTTGAATTTTCCCACCAGCTGGATTTTCTCTAACCTGTTCATAAATCTATTAAAACTCTATTCTTTGTTCAGAAGGGAGCCATACTAATTATAACAGGGGTTCTTGACCCCAAATAAGCATCATTTTTTTAACCTCCTAAAATTGTTCTCTACATTTTGTATGCACAGGTATGCTTTTCTCAAAGAGACAATCTGGTTTTCTGCAGTGTCCTAGAAGGTGTATTGTGAAAGAACCACTGCTGTAGAAGATTCAGAGTGAGCATGCAAATGAGCCTGTAAACTTCACAGTTTTCTGGGTTTCTTATATGAATTTTCCCTTAAAATCAGAAATTACTGGAGAGGCCATTGCTCCTTAGAATGCAGTCAGCATAATTACATAGTAATGGTTGGCTCATCAGGTTGATATCTGCTTGGAAATCATGCCTGTGAGACACAGATTTAATTACAGTTAGTTTAGTGGGTAGTGTTGGGTTATGGTCAATACTGGATAAACAAGTAATTACTAAAGCCAAAATGAAGATTCTATTTTCTGTTAATTATATCTTATTAGCCTTTTTTATTCTACCATCTTTTTTCTTTGCTCTAATTTGCCTAATCACAGTATCCAGGCCTTTTACTCTTTAGCTGTTTCATTGCCAAAAAGCTGTTGACATATCCAGTAATGCACTGAGGAAGAGGTATTTTCCAATTTTAATTAGTATTGTTACTCTGTCACTAATATTGAGAAGATTAATGGATGCAGCCTTATTTCTCAGGAAGTAGACACTGGTTTACTTCACTGGCAATTCATTGAATTACTCTGCTTATCAGAGTGAGGAAACTGAGCAGGAGACATTCCTAAGATTTGCTAAATGATGGAGGGTAAAACTTAGTATAGTAGCAAGGGAAGTATTGTACTTTGTTCTGAATGTTGTTATTAAGATAAAGTCTAACTTCATAGACTTTGGGGGCATCATCAGTATATTGAAAGACTTAGTTCTGTTACTCCCATTTGTCTGCAGGGCATGGTAACCAACTCCAGTATTGCCTGAAGAATCCCACTGACAGAGGAGCCTGGTGGGTTACAGTCCATAGGGTTGCAAAGAGTTTGGATGCAATTGAAGTGACTTAACATGCAAACATCATGTAGGAACTTGTGGAGTCTTTCCTTGTCGCATTAGACATTCCTACTAGGTGCAGATCATTTTTCACCTTCTCCCAGTTCTCGTTGCTGCTGTGACAGGGTAGGAGAGAATATATCACGGATTAAGAAGTTTTTGAGCTTCTTCCTTCTAGCCAGATGCCCACAATTAAGGACACTATTGCACCTACCACTGTTTTTCTCTGCCTAATGGAGAGAGGAACCTTATACAAAAGTAACTGGTGTATACTTGGCACTCAGTAATTATTTGTTTAATGAATATTCAGAGAAGGAGTTATTAATATAAGATATTGGGGCCCCAGTATAGATAAATTGCCAGTGCAATATAATCCTAACCCTGGGGGCAGGTGTTTTATAGGTCATCATGATAATCTGCTGCAACTAGTTGGGAAGATTGGTGGTTTTTCCTTCCTTTTCTAATAATTTTTGTCTGCCACTAAACGCTTTTGCAGTTAGAAGTATATGGATAGTTTTGTGAATTACTCAGTTTTGTACGCATACATACAAGATATGCCAAGTTAAGATGGAAGTGAAAAACTACCACAATATCGTAAAGTAATTAGCTTCCATTAAATTAATTAATTTTGTAAAAAAAAAAAATGAAAGTTGCCCAGTTGTGTCCGACTCTTGGCAACCCAATGGTTCGTGGTCCATGGAATTCTCAGGCCAGAATACTGGAGTGGGTAGCCTTTCCCTTCTTTAGGGGATTTTCCCAACCCAGGGATCAAACCCGTCTCCTGCATTGCATGCAGATTTTTTAGCAGCTGAGCTACAAGGGAACCCCAAGAATACTGGAGTGGGTAGCCTATCCCTTCTCCAGTGGCTCTTCCCAACCCAGGAATCGAACTGGGGTCTCCTGCATTGCAGGCAGATTCTTTACCAACTGAACTATGAGGGAAGGCCAAGATAAGACAGATACAGTGTAAAAATTATTAGAATTTGGAGAAAGACCCAAAATACTTTTCCCCACGAGTTTATACTTTGTAGTTCACGTTTTTGTTATAAACTTCTGGATATTAATTGGCAGGACAAAATGATTCAGTATTATGAGATTTAATGCTAATTTAATAGCTTTGAAATGAGTGCATCATAGAACTGCTCTTGAACAGTTGCTACCTAAATTAAGAACAGTAAGTATAAAGTAAGTGATGGTATTATATGATAGCTTTGGTAGAGTCTATTTGTTGTCTCCTTCCACCATACTAATTGGTAACACTATTTTAGTAGCTTCTTAATTGGTTCCCCCTCTTTACTTTTGTTCTTACTCAGTACATTGTCTGTACAGAGTTAGAGTGGTCTTTAAAAATGTCTTCAAAGCAGTTGTCTTAAAACATTTAGGTTGGTTCTTAATAAAATTCATTCCTTGTAACATGACTATCGTCCTGTTGTTGCTTCTCCTTTATCTCTCCTTTGTATTTTATCTGTTCTCTGCTCACTGTTCTTCACACTCATCTTTTATTACCTTAAATGTAGCAAATTTTTTTCTGGTTCAGGGTCATTTAAAAAATGCTAATCCCTCTGCCTGTTCTTCTTAGAGATCTGAAGGCTGAGAAGTAACCAGTTCCAGTACCTCCTCAGAAAGGGCTTTCCTGACAACCACCTGCTCTTGTTTTCTCTCATGGCCTTTCTCATTTCTAATTATAACTTAGTTATTTGATTATTATGCTTCATTTCTGTTCCCCTTCATTAATAAGTTCAGGAGCCAATGCAGACCTAGTACTTAGTGTGTATAGCACATTGAAGGTGCTTAATAAATATTCATTGGATGAACAAATAATAGAAATTCTCAATTTCACTTAAAATATTCCTTAAATTTGTTGAAAAGTTGGTTTGCAGCTACAGTAAACAGTGATGGTCATTACAGATTCTAGTTGGAGTATAAACTGCTCTCATTAGTGAGTTGTGGTTACAAACAGTTCTTCCTTCAAGTCTTGCTCACCCTCCAATAATCTCCCTAGCTGCTTCTCTCCTGTATTTGCATCCCCATCAGATTCAGTTTCCAACTTTGTTACTGTTGCAATCCACAGTCTCCTACTTAAAATTTTTCAACTTTATGATGGTTTAAAAGCAATTCAGTAGAAGCCATACTTTTAATTTTGACATTTTCTCAGGCTAGCCATATGTCGTAATTCTAGGCGGCAGCAGTGAGCCATAGGTCCCAGTCAGCTACACAGTCACAAGGGTAAACACCCAGTACAACCATTGTTTTTTTCACTTTCAGTGAGGTATTCAGTGCATTTTATGAAGTATTCTACGCTCTGTTATAGGCTTTTTGTTAAATGATTTTGCCCATTTGTAGGCAAAGCTAAGCTGTGACGTGTCATGGCTTAGGGGTATTAAATGCATTTTCAATCCTAAAATATTTTCAGCTTAACAGTGAGTTTATCAGGACATAACTTCATAAATCAAAGAACTGCAATCCATTTTCATCTTTGATTACATTTTTAAGCTGATCTACATTCTTCTGGATCTGCATTTTGAAAGATAATGCTTAGTTAAAGCATTGTTTTGGGGAATTTTTTGGGTTTTTTTAAACTGGGAGATTTACAGCTGTCAAGCAGCTTAAATAAGTCACACTTTTTGTGCTCTGAACTGCTACTGGAAAAGCAGGTGTTTACTGGCAGGTAGTTTTTCCCTTTTCTCAGGTTACAGCATAGGTCTTTCCCACTGTGCAGAGGAATTCAGTGGGATCACAACATAGAACTAGTATTTATTGAGCAACTGTGTGTGTTAAATGCTAAGAATTTGCAGGTACAAAATACTGAAAAATTCTATGGAACTGGGTTAAATGAATTTAAAGTTTTGAGGAAGGAACTGATGTCTCAGAAGAGTATACAGAAGTGAGCTGGAACTTGTCTTACTATTGTTTAAACTTATACTAGGCTTGCTGCTTGGAAGAAAAGCTATGACCAACCTAGACAGCACATTAAAAAGCAGAGACATTACTTTGTCAACAAAGGTCCGTCTAGTCAAGGCTATGGTTTTTCCAGTAGTCGTGTATGGATGTGAGAGTTGGACTGTTAAAGAAAGCTGAGCGCCGAAGAATTGATGCTTTTGAACTGTGGTGTTGGAGAAGACTCTTGAGAGTCCCTTGGACTGCAAGAAGATCCAGCCAGACTATCCTAAAGGAGATCAGTCCTCAGTGTTCATTGGAAGGACTGATGTCATTGAAGCTGAAACTCCAGTGCTTTGGCTACCTGATGCAAAGAACTGACTGGAAAAGACCCTGATGGTGGGAAAGATTGAAGATGGGAGGAGAAGGGGACGACAGGATGAGGTGGTTGGATGGCATCACCGACTCAATGGACGTGAGTTTGAGTAAACTCCGGGAGTTGGTGATGGACAGGGAGGCCTGGCGTGTTGCATTCCGTGGGGTCGCAAAGAGTCAGACACAACTGAGCGACTGAACTGAGCTAAACTAAGGCAGCCTGAACAAAAAAGCATGATGTTAGTGAAAGATAGACAACTAGTACTGATTAGTTCTTATGTGTAATATTTCAATTCAGTGGTTAAAGATTATTTATTAAGTGGGACATTAATCACTAGCTTGTTGGCTACTTGAATTTGCTCTTCCATGAACTGCTTATTAATATTTTCTAACCCATATATAAAAGCTCTTTATGTACTTTGGATAGTGACACTTCTTTAATATCGGTTACAATTATTTTCTTTATTTTTTTTTAATTGTATTATATATTTATTTTCAGCTGTGCTAGGTGTTTGTTCCTGTGCAGACTTTTCTCTTTGCAGAGAGCAGAGGCTACTCTAGCCATGGTGTGCATGCTGCTCATTGCAGTGGCTTCTCTTGTTACAGAGCGCAGGCTTCAGTAATTGCATCACATGGGCTCAGTAGTTGTGGTGCATGGACCTAGTTGCTCCTTGGCACGTGGAGTTGGTGTTTCTAGATTAAGAATTGAACCTGTGTCCCCTGCATTGGCAGACAGAGTCTTCACCACTGAGTCACCAGTGAAGCCCCTACAAATATTTTTCCCACTATATTATTTATCTTGAATTTGTGTTTTTTTTGGTTTTGGGGTTTTTTATGTATGAATTTTATTTATCTTTTCTTAAATTAGTGTATCTAACATTTCCTTGATAAATACTGAACTCTGTCTCATTTGAAAAAAATAAATTGATAAAAGATTTACTCCAACAAATTATAGAGTCTCAGTTTTTGTTTTAAAATTATACCTTCTCTTTTACCTTTAAATCTTTAATTCCCCTAGTATTTATGTGTATATGTTTTACATCATATGGCACAAAAGTTATAGCACCATCAGCATGGGATAGATTAGGAATAAGCATGTAAAGTGCCTGGAATTATTAAGTACTTTATAAGTAAATGTTAGTCTAAGGTGGTTGTGATAGTTGTTACATGTGTAGAATGGTGTTTCTGAAATAGTGATTGGGATGTTACAATCAGCCAGGATGCCTGTGCAGGTTTCTTGAAACCATCTCAGACCTCTAGAATTTCTTAGATGAGCCAGTGAGTCTATACTCAAAACAGTTTCTCAAGTGATTGTTAGACATACTAGTGTTAGGGAAACACTGTATTAGATGTGAATTTATGGAACCAACTAAAAGATTGTAACCCGTTAACATTTTTTAATGAGTAAGATTATCTGAAAGCCATTAGATCTTGTTTCACGATGTACAGCAAAGTTAATTAGAATTGGGTTTTAACAAAGGTTACTAGAACACAATAGAATTGTATATTTGGCCAGACTTCTGAAAGAAAGATACCTTTTAAACTTAGAAAGGTAAGAAGAACCCACAAAGTTAGCAGATGTCATTGATTTCATGTTAAGTCTCTTCTCTCTCACAAACAGGGGCAAATAAGACACACAGAGGTTAATATGGTTAATATGTAAAGTACTTTGTAAGTATTGCTAGAAAAGCCCCTTAAAACTTATCTAACAGATGGACTAAGCGCTTGATAAAACATTTCACAAAAGAGGAGCGATATATATATATAACAATTACTGCAGCAGCCTTAAAGCTAATATTTATTAAGTACTTATTAGTTCCAGGCCAGTTCATTTATATGTTTCTTCCTTGAACTACCCAACTCTTTTTTCCCTATCTTATAGCTTAAGAAACAGCCATAGAGAAGTTAAATAATAGTAAAGAAGTGATACCAAGCAGAGTGGCTATCATCAAAAATAAATGCTGAGGACTTCCCTGGTGGCCCAGAGGTTAAGACTGGACTTCCATAGCAGGGAGCACGGGTTCCATCACTGGTTGAAGAACTAAGAGCCCACATGCTGTGTGACGTGGCCAAATAAATAAGCAGAAATGGAATAAATAAATACTGGGGAAGGGAACCCTCCTACACTGTTGGTGGGACCTAGAGAGTGTCATACTGAGAGAAGTCAGTCAGGTAAAGAAGGAGAAATATTGTATGACATCCCTCATATGTGGAATGTAAAAAAAAAAATGATATAGAGGAACTTAACTTACAAAATAGAAAGAGACTCATAGACTTAGAGAATAATTCACGGCTCCAGAGGGAAGAGGGGAAGGGGTAGTTAGGAAGTTTAGAATGGACATGTATACTCTGCTGTATTTAAAATTGATAACTAGCAAGGACCTACTGTATAGCACTTGGAACGCTGCTCAATATGTGGTAGACTGGATGGGAGGAGTTTAGGGGAGAGTGGATATGTGTATGTGTATGGCTGAGTCCCTTTGCTCTTTACCTGAAACTATCACAACATTCTTACTTACCTATACCCCAATACAAAATAAAAAGTTAAAAGAAGTGATAGAGCCAAGATTTGAACATTTGACTCCAGTGGCATAACACTAAAGCTGAGTATATGAATGTGTCTGTATATGTAAATTGTTTGCATTTGTGTATTAGTTTCCTAAGGCTCCTTTTCCCCTGTATTCTCTCTTGTGTGTGTAAATGTTTCTCCTTAAAGGACACCAGTCATTGGATATAGGACCTGCCTAATCCAAGATGACATCATCTTAACTTGATTACATGTGCAAAGACTATGTTTCCAATAAGGTCACATTTTTAGTTTCTGTGTGGGCATGAGTTTTAGGACAACCAGACCCTCACAATTCAAACCCGCCTTATATAAGGCTCAACTATATAAATTATTTTTTTAGTTGTGACCTTGATTAATTGATCATTGCAGAACACTTAGTTAATATCTAGTGCTGCTTTCCCTAAAGATTAAGCTGTAGGGTGGGGGAATCCTGTTTTTCTCAACCTGCTTAGTCATTCATTCTATAGAAGTTTTTCAGTTATTTATCTTTATGTATGTACTTTTATGTATTTAAGTTCTTACCTGTCTATTAAATTGAAGGTTATAATAGACATGAATTGTGTTGGTCTTACTTAGAGGCTTTGCCAATTTATGTAACTAATGATTGTGTCATTTTCAGCTAGTTTGAGGGTGTTCTATTCTGATATTTCCTACTGATACTTTAAATTCCAGTATCAAAGATAAACTGAGTCCTTAACTCATCCATTGCGTGTGTATTTTCACCTTAAGTCACAGTGTGGCACTGTGGTCTTTGACTGAATATTTACAAAGCTGTTTTCTGTTGCTGTCAGTCTCTTTTTTTGTGGCATATGATGCTCTCAAAAGTATATGAAAATAGTCATAGCAGATTTTTTTTTTAGTGTGCGTGATCAGTTATTACTTTTTCAGTGATTGTGCTGGATTGCTTTTTTATGTTAAATGAGTTTTTTTACTAGCATGACTAAATTTTTTCCTTGATTGCCCCATCATATTTAGGTAAAAATCAGAGGACTTCTTGAAGGTTATGAAATTATAGCTTAAGGAAACCAACAAACAATGACACTATAGATGAAAACAGGCATATCTGTTAAAATTTTAGGGTTTTTTGGGTTAAAGCTGGAGTTCCATTCAAAATGGGCTTCCCTTGTGGCTCAGCTGGTAAAGAATCTGCCTGCAGTGCAGGAGACATGAGTTCAATCCCTGGGTTGGGAAGATCCCCTGGAAAAGAGAACAGCTACGCACTCCAGTATTATGGCCTGGAGAATTTCATGAACTGTAGGGGTCGCAAGGAGTCTGACACCACTGAATGACTTTCCCTTCCACTCAAAACATAAAATGGTGTCTCCTAAATTCAAGGTGGCTGTTCATTCCGTTATTATTTATCCTATTTGTAAAAGAATCTATTGAAAAGAAAACAGTTTATGATTTGTGTGTGTCTAGTGGCTCCTAGTGTTTAAAATCTCCAGATTTTCTTCTGTCACTTTTGAAAAAGCAAGCTTACCATCTTTACTTTCTTTAGTGATTTACCTGTCAAGCCAGGATATACTAGTAATGCTTGCATTTTAACAAGACAGTCTTATTAAGGGGCTTAAGGAATAAACACCAGCCTATCAGAGAGTGTTCATAGCCCCAAAAGGTTTAGAATCCCCCCAGGACTCTAGGATCCCAGTTTAATATTTCAGTGCTTTTGCATGAAATGACTTTACAGCTTTGCAAAGCTATTTTAGGAAGTAATAGCTCTCTCTCTCTGTGTGTGTGTGTGTGTGTAATCTACCTTTTTAAAAATTTTATGTCTTTATGGAATTTGTTACAATACTTGCTTCTGTTCTGACTTTCTGGCCGCGAGGCATGTGGAATCTTAGCTCCCTGACCAGGAATGGAACCTGCACCCCTTGCATTGGAAGGTGAAGTCCTAACCCCTGGACCACCAGGAAAGTCCCAGAAATGATAGCCTTATAACATTAATATGAGTACAAACAATAAACATTAGTTGATTCATAAAAATGGATTGTAAAGTTTTCGTTCTTGAGAACAGTAGAGGACTAAGTAGACAGATAAATGAGACTGATGACCTTGAAAATAATTGAGGATCTTTGCCTTGAACTAAAGGACCACATATCATTGGAGGATCATTAGAAATATTACCTGTGTAAACGAGAGGAGGCTATTTTTATTTCAAAGTCGGGATGGTGGGCGAAATATGGGCAATTCTGTGGAAGAGCTGGTTTTTAATATTTTCTACCCTTGAGATAACTATGGAAAAGATACTTTTGGAGTGGATGATACAGTGTGCATTCTAATTGTTGAATTCTCATAGGGTTAATTAGTGATTAAATGCCAGTAAAGCATGAAGTAGGGGGATTTGACATCTTTTTTCTTTCCAGACGTGGTATAGTTCCAGCCAGTTGGGAATGTCAGATTTTGAAATTAAGTGTTTTAGAAATGGAAGTTCAGGAGTAGACAAACTATGTTAACAGAATCTGCAGAAGGACTATTTCAAGAGGCTTGCTGGAAGTAATGTAATCATGAAATAAGGATATAGGGCAATAGAGCATTTAATTTACCAGGTAACAGTTAATATACATTTATTCACATAGTAAACATTTATGATTTACCTACCTCGTTTCTGGGTTTCCCTGGTGGCTCAGACGGTAACAAATCAGCCTGCAATGCAGGGGACCTGGGTTTTGATCCCTGGGGTGGGAAAATGCCCTAGAGGAGGGCATGCCAACCCACTCCAGTATTCTTGCCTGAAGAATCCCATAGACAGAAGAGCCTGATGAGCTACAGTCCACGGGATCACAAAGAGTCAGCACGACTAAAGTGACTTAGCACACATGCACCTTGTTGCCAGATTTTTCTGATAGACCACTTAGGCTGTAATTGTGTGAGTGGAGGAACCATGACCAATTTGTTTTTAACCATTAGTTCAGTTCGTAACGGTATAATATTTGTACACATTCTGCATAATTGTAGAATAGGTAAATGGATGATGATAGAAGGTTCCTGTTTAGTAGTAATGATAAACACATAATATTTTGAAAAATGTAATATGAAAAGCATACTATATATTATAATTTGTAATATATAAATTACAAATTTAGCTCTTAATTGTGGGAATCAGATTCTTTGAGTTCTATTGATGTTTTGGATGCTGTGTAATATTTTATTGTCTGTGGAACAGTATTTTTCTTTAAATGAGCCAGTAGAACAGAAGTCAAAATCTATTTTTATTTGGAAAAATCATATTAGAATACACGTATAAAAACAGTTACTGTGAAGGAAATAAGTATATTAACTTTTCAGTCATGTTATTCACTTAAAAGAACACTTCTTAGCTTTCTACCAATTCCCTCAAAATTATAAAGAAATTGTTCCTAATTTTCCTGTTAAATAGCAAAGTAAAATTCTAAACAGTACTTATTTTGGATTTCTGATATTCTACTGTATATAGGAAACTTTCCCTAGTTATTTTAAGATCTATAAAAATTTATCAAATTTTTGATGGGCATCTGTTTATATAACTGTGTTTTTCTCCTTAACTATTTAGCAGCTCAGAGAGTCTCACCACTCTCTTAAGTCATCCTTCTATTTCTGGACTAACCTACGCTTGTCTTGCATGTTATACGTTTAATTCTCAACTCGCTTTGATTTGCTAATACTTTGTTTAGCAATATTGTGACTGTATTCAAAAGTAATATTGGACTATTGTTTCCTTTTGTGTCCCATCTTTAACAGTTCAGTAATTCTCTTATTTCCTCAATTGACAGGTCGTGGTTCAATTCCAGAATTTTTTCATATTATGAAAAGAAAGTTCACCAACAAAGAATGGGAACAATCAGAAGCTTTAAGGATGAATGGACTCAGCTGGATATGTTTTATAGGAATTGGGTATAATTTCTTTCTAGTTTTGAGAGTAAGCCCTGTGTTGTTAAAAGCAGGAGCAAAAGTCCATTGGTAACCCTGTATATTGTACAGTGTTTGAAGTACATAAGTCAATACAGAAACTTCATGATTTTTATGTATATGTTATTATATTATAATGACATTTAAGAAAATTTAACATATGTTTAATACTCAATTAGAAGATCCGTACTCTTAAAGCTAAAATGACATTTTATTCATCATTATTAGTAAAGTTTAATGGTTTCTGTCTTAAAGAATCTCATACATAATAGAACTTAATTAAAAAACACTTACATAATATTTATTACGTACCAGAAGACATTACTATAAGCCTTTCATAAGTTAGTTAGTTGTCATAACCCCATGAAGAAGGTGAAATTATTATTGCATGTTACGCATGGGGTAATGGAGGCATGGGGAGCCCAAATGCTTTGTCTTCAACTTTCACAGCTGGCTGGCCTCTGTGCTAGTATAAAGGTGAAAATAAGTAGCTTATAGTTGTAATGAAGTGGAGAATTAAAAATCCATATGTTTTTTGAGGGTTGAAGATTTTATGAACAATTTTATCTACTAAAGCTCTAAGAGAAAATGTCTGTCTGTATCTTAGGCACTGAAAGAAAGCTTCATAAAAGCAATAGGTGTTGGATTAGGATTTGAATTGCAACGGCTTGAATTCGATATATCCCCATTAAACCTGGATATAGGTCAAGTTTATAAAGAAACACGTTTATTTTTGGATGGAGAAGAAGAGAAAGAATGGGCATTTGAGGTAAGAAATTTATCAGAATTGCTATAAGCTCAGCTTGGGAGGCTAGTCATTGAAACTTGACACATTCAGAATCCAGTCTGGGTGCTCTGAAGGTGAAGTCAGAGATACTGGGAGCACATGTAACATTTAAGCTGACGCATCAAAGATAAGTCATAGTACATAAAGGAAAGAGAAGGGACAAGAACCCCTGTAATAGAACCACTAAAGGCTGCCATTCTGTCACTGCTGAGGTGAGGGGGCTGGAGAGAGATGCTGATTCAGGCTGATAAGATCATGTAGGGCATTATGAGTCGGTTAATATTTTGGTCTCTTACTTATTTGGTTTCTGTCACTAGTAGTTCTTGGCTACTAATGAGAGAAATCTTAACAAACTCATTTTAGCCAAAAAGACGTTATGATAAGTTATTAGAGTGATTCCTAAAACCAAATTGCAGAGTTGGCTAGAATTAGAGACTGGAAAACTCAGAACTCTTTTTATCTTTTCTCTTTTGCCTTCTTGGCTTCAGTTTTCTCCCACCCACATTTCTCATTCTATACACCAGCTTTCTTAACCTTATCTAGTTAAGGTTCCTTATGTGGCAGGAAGCATGACTGTCTACCACTCTTACGTGTAATAGTTTATACAGTTTAAAAACGTGCAGAGATTGGTGAACTCATTGGTTCAATGCATAAAAGCTCTGGAAAAGAGATTCCATGGCTTAGGTTGGATGTTAGTTGCCTTTACCAGATGTAGCCAAGGAAGTGTGTATCATGTGTCCATAGCCCAACCAAATGGTCTGTACTATAATGTGGTGGTTCTTGCAGACATCACCTGAGTTGTGCAGAGAACGTCAGTATCCAGAATAAAGAATTCATGATGAGTAGGTAAAATAGGAGATGTTCATTCATTTTCTCAAGGGAATTTAACAATTTGTAAATAGAGAGATGTAAGATCAGAATCATATTTTAAGACCACATTCTCTGTATGATGGTATCTGGAGGTTAAGGAAGTGAGGTGTCAAAGAAGTTATCAATTCTGTGACTTATAGGACTGTCTGTTGAGATACTGAATATTAGAAAACAAGTGGGATTTAACTGTGAGATACCATAGAAACATCTAAGTGAAGGCATTGAGTAGGCGAATAGAGTGAAAGACTGGGCTAAAGGAAAAAAGATAATCATTAACATGTAAGTGGTAGCTGAAACCATGGGATTTACAGTTGCACAGTGAGAGTACCTAAATTAGAAAGACCTAGTACAGTCCTGAGAATGCTGCTTAAAGGTGGGGTGGAGAGGAGACTGAGGAAGAATAACCAAAGTGTAAATTAAAGAAAGTAGAGGTTTCCCTGGTGGTCCAGTGGTTGAGAATTCACCTTGCAGTGCAGGGGACACAGGTTCGATCTCTGGCCAGAGATCTAAGATCCCACGAGCTGTGGAGCAGCTAAGCCTGAGTGCCGCAACCGCTGAGCCCCCTTGAGCTCTGGAGTTGGCGTCTCAACAGAAGAACCCGCACAACACAAGGAAGATCTCATATGCTGCAATGACGATCCCGTGCAGCCAAATAAATAAATATTTTTAATGACAGGAAGTAGGCTTAGGTGATCCAAAGGCAGAAGGTTAGCAAAATTGCTATCATACCAAGTAAGATAGGGATTCTATCAGTTAAAGAGTAAATTATATTTAGCATACTATTTTTTAATACAATTAAAAATTTTTTTCTCATTATGAAAGGGGCAGATGTCAGCCATTTCATTCATGGAGACTCCTTTATTAATGGTACCAGATGGAATAGACCTAATAGCAGGGTGAGGAGGAAAGAATCAGTGATTGGGCCAGCTGTGCTTCAACTTTTTAGGTGACAAAGATGTCTGAGTTCCTGTGGGCCTGTGAGATGCGGTAGAAAAAGGGCCTGAAGTATCTTGAAAAGATAACTAAGAGGATTTCCAAAAGAGAGAGGCAGTGGGCATTCTACTGTGTATTAATTGCTGAGGGTAGGAAATACAAGAAGTCAGCTCTTAAATGCACTGCTAGGCCCATGCAGTGGTATCAGGCAGAGGAGCAGGTAGTGTTTCTCTGAAAATCCCTCACCTGCCCACTAAGTTAGCCTTTGGATACTGGATGTGACCCAGGGTTCTAAAAAGTGGATTGCAGCAGTGTTGATCATTACTTGGCCTGTTCTCCGTGGCTCTCCTCTCTGCCGCCTGCCTGAAGGAAACAGAGGAAGAGGACGGTGAGGCCAGGAAGAACTGTCTTAAGAATTGAAAATAGGATTTCTTTTTTTTAAGCTGAAAGTGACTGAGGACCTATCAGGTTTGCCTCAGAGCTTGTCCAGGAACTGGGAATGGAGATCTAGCAGGGCACATTTGGAAACATCTATGGAAGAAAAATTCTTTATTGAATTGAATGTACTTGAGCGTTTTCTCTGTTCAGTGTACCAGTTAGGAAAATATACAAATAATATGTTAGATACATATATTTAAGTGTGGACTGTTTATTATGCTGTAAACAGGCCTGGGAAGAGAGAGTGACCTTAACAGAATGAGTCTGGTGGTATGGACAGCCAGAAGCCAGGGTTTGAGGGGAGAATGATGAGCCTGGAGTCAGGGGAGAAATGCCTAGAGTCAAGGAACACAGATGGGAATTCCTGTTGGGGCATCTCTGAGTACGCACACGAGATAAAGATCCAGCCTTTAGACGTGCAGCGGAGGGATGGCTGTGGTCACAGTGGACACCTGTGGTGTAAGTGGTCTTCACTGGCCTTTCCTCCCTGTCTGCACTCTTTTCATCCACTGAATTCACCCACACTGGATACTTGATATGACCCAGGGTTCTAAAAGCTGCATTACAACAGTGTTATCATTACTTTGCCTGGTGAGGCATAGTGAATGAGGGAGCACCCAGAGTCGGGAAGAGAGATGTATCTCATGGAGTTTCCCAGGGTGCGCTAGTGGTCAGGAATCCGCCTGCCGATGCAGGTAGACTGAAGAAACATGGATTTGATCCCTCAGTCAGAAGGATCCCCTGGAGGAGAGCATGGCAACCCACTGCAGTGTTCTTGCCTGGAGAATCCTATGGACACGGGAGCCTGGCAGGCTGCAGTCCATAGGGTAGCACAGAGTCAGACACAACCCAGGCAACTTAGTAGGCACGCATGTATCTCACACCTGGAAAAATAATACTCGAGAAGTATGAATTCTTATGCCAAGAGGAATCTTGTGTTTTCATAGACTCTCAGTTTTCATAACCAGTTTCTATTTGGAAAGTTAAATTACCATCATAGTTTAAAATGATGAGATTAGATAAATTCTTTGCTTTACTTTTGAAAGGAGGCATTTTAAACAATAGAAAGAATAACATTTATGACAGATTTTATTCAGCACTTTACCATTGGGAAAGCATTGTAAAACTTGAATGTTTTAAGTTAAACTTTGTATTTTATCTTATAAACAAACTAAAATTATACTAAGAAAATGACTGACATACAATTTAACTGAAGCAGATTAATCTTTGTAGTCTAATGCTAAACTACCTCTTGACAAAATATTGTTTCTTTGGGTTTGTTGGCGATTTTAAGGAAATTTTTGGTATTCATAATTTTATAGATGAAAACCTAAGCTTAGAAAAAAAATTTTAATTTAGAAAGTCTTAAAATTAAGTCTTAAGTTCAGTAGTATTGAATGTATTGCCTTAACTTTAGCTTGCTAGTTTCATTTCCTTTTTCAACTAATATTATAGACATACTAGGCAGAAGGGATTTAGGGTAAAGTTAATTGCATAGAACTTTTATTCTGGTGAGACATCAAATATTAATGTTTGATAACTGGAATCATTGTCAAATAACTTCCTTAGTTTTGTGGTGTTAAATTTCATATTTATGTAACGTTGATGAAAGGTGAGTAGATATGGTGACTCTTTATTTTGAAGTCAATCTCATTAAATTTTGGCTCATTATGAAGTAAATAGACAAATTGAGTGGGGTACCATGCCATTTTAGAGGACAGACTGAATGAAAATGGTCTGCTGCCCATGGTGAATACTGATACTCCACCTTAGATACAGATACCACAAAACTGCTGATCTAAGTAGTTTTTCAAAAGTAACTATAGCCAAAACACCTCTGTGTTACAGTGTTTGTATTATTAATATATTCAGTGTAAAGAATGGGAGGACCATGTTCAAAAAGAATAGTTCTGTTTATAATGTTAATAACAAACTTTAGCCTATTAAATCTTTCTCATACTTAGGTATTTTTTTCTCTTGAATTATTTTCCTAAATTTATCTCTTTTGAATTCTTTTACTTGTTTTTTTACAAATTTGGATATCTTAAGGTACGAAGATACACAGAGGAGGATAAAGGATGAAAAATCTCTATTTCAACTGATTTCTTATGGAGTGCTGCCTTAGTAAAGTGGCTTCTCAGTGAAATTTTGTTTAGTTTTTAATAGTTGTTCATACTTTTCTCTAGTAACTGCCTCAGTGTCTATTTTAAAGCCTCCTCTCCATTTGTCTCACAGATAGGGGAAAATAGGAAATTGCATATTTTAAGTTGTACCTATGAGTTTCCACATGATTTTCCTTAAGCTGTAATATGTAGTTAACTAAATGCTTATAAACCAGTGTTGCAGACTGTTTTTTTTGGTTCTTTTTTAATCACTTTAAGCATCACCAGTGAGGGCAGATAGCTCTCTAGACATGCCTCTAGGTATGATGCTTTATCTATATGGTATTCCTATTAAGAATCTATAATCTAAATAATCATTAAGAGCCATCCGACAAAAAATAAGCAGTGTTTATTAATAAAGTGGGGGGTGGAGCTTGCATCTTAAAATATTAGTGTCATAAAAAACGAAACATTTAGCAAGACATGGCAACTGAATGCAATACTTGACCACAAACTGGTTCCTATACTGAAGGTGGGGAAATATGGTGTAAAGGACATTATTGTAGTATTCACAGAATCTGAAATACAGAGAGTAGATTTAAGTATTATTTCAATGTTAAATTTATTGAAGTTATTAACTACCGTGGGTATGAGAGAGTGTCCCTATTAGAAAATACATTGCAGTCTTTCAGTGTAAAGGACGAAAATGTATGTGACTTTACCTTAAACTATTCAAGGGAAGTGAGTGTGAGTGTGTGTGTGTGTGTATGGTGGTGGGTTGTGAGATTTTTTTAGATGAAAATAGAACTGTATCTAAGTTTCTGTATTTAGTATTCTCTGTTTGCTGCTGCTGCTAAGTTGTTTCAGTCGTGTCAGACTCTGTGCGACCCCATAGACGGAAGCCCACCTGGCTCCCCTGTCCCTGGGATTCCCAGGCAAGAACACTGGAGTGGGTTGACATTTCCTGCTCCAATGCATGAAAGTGGAGTCTCTCAATCGTGTCCGACTCTTAGCAACCCCATGGACTGCAGCCTACTAGGCTTCTCCGTCCATGGGATTTTCCAGGCAAGAGTACTAGAGTGGGTTGCCATTGCCTTCTCCGATTCTCTGTTTACTTATGTTTTATTTTTCAGGAAAGCAAGATAGATGAGCACCATTTTGTTGCAGTAGCTCTTAGGAAACCCAGTGGATCTAGACATCAGAATGTAAGATTTCTCTGTTTGCTTTTTTTTGTTTTTCTAAAAAGCATGTGTTAAAGTTGAATTTGTTATTGATGGAAATAATCATTTGTTTTATATCAGGTAGAGGTTTTAGCTTTTTGTGTTTTTTAATGATAGACTTTAGAAGTGTTCATTATCTAATCCTTAAGATCATTTGGGATTTCACAGAAATGTTTTTAAAATATGTTACCAGCTACTTCACATTCAAATACACTTATATATTACAAAGAAAAAATTTTGGTAGTACTGTTCCAATATTCATATTTTAAATAGAAATTCAAGTAATTACTTATCTTAATCATCTTAACAATGGTTTATTTCCTGGTGAAGTGGGGCTGTCTTGAGTATAAGAAAAGTTACGACCAACCTAGAAAGCATGTTAAAAAGCAGAGACATTACTTTGCCAACAAAGGTCCGTCTAGTCAAAGCTATGGTTTTTCCAGTAGTCATGTAATAGATGTGATAGTTGGACCATAAAGAAAGCTGAGTGCCAAATAATTGATGTTTTTGAGCTGTGGTGTTGGAGAAGACTTTTGAGAGTCCCCTGGACTGCAAGGAGATCCCAAGCAGTCCATCCTAAAGGAAATCAGTCCTGAATATTCATTGGAAGGACTGATAGCTGAAGTTGAAATTCCAATACTTGGGCCATCTATTGAGAAGAACTGACTCATTGGAAAAGACGCTGATGCTGGGGGAAATTGAAGGCGGGAGGAGAAGGGGACGACAGAGGATGGACGGTTGGATGGCATCACCAACTCAATGAACATGAGTTTGAGTAAACTCTGGGAGTTGGTAATGGACAGGGAGGCATGGTGTACTGCAGTCCATGGGGTCACAAAGAGTCAGACACGACTGAGCAACTGAACTGAACTGATGAATATAATGGTACTAAGTTGAGTAGTGAACAATGAGATTATCTGTCAAATTGATCTCTTTCCCCTTTTTATAGTTCTATCCTAAATTATTCCCAAAGTATCAAACATGTTAGAGACCTTATGTTATATTCTAGCATAACATCAATTCTTCCAATTAAAATCTGTTTTTACTTTCTTTCTCTATTAATTGGTTAGTTGGGAAATTTTTTAAGAGAAATCTTAGGGTCTTGACTCTAGTCTACGTACAATTGTGATTCTATAGAAGTATTTATTTAAGGAATACTGATAATGTTACAATAATTGAAATTAAATGCATATGATTATTTTAGGGAATCTGCATAAGGGAATGTAGTATGGTCAGTAATATTTTCATTACTTCTAGGATGAAAGCTCAATACAGATCATGCCTTTGATAGATTAAAAAAGTAAAATTCTTAATAAATTATTTTAAAAGGGATGACATGTTAAAATTGACTTCTTTTATCTGAAGATGTTCTGAGACATGTTAGCTGTCCTTGTATGCTGAAGTCTCAGCATTGCCCTTTCTGCAAATACCTTATGCTTCCATAGAGCTGTATATTTTTTGTAACATTTGCACATAGCAATACTCTATTTCCTTAAAGAGAATCTGTTTGGGCAGCAGTATCATAGTGAGAAAAGGGCAAGGGTTCCAGGTCCAGGTCTACCATTTAAGCTATGTTGTACACTTGTATGCATTGACTGATCTTACTGAGCCTCAGTTTCCCCACCTATAGAATTGAGGTAACATAACCGTATCAACATAATAATGAGAATTAAACCATATGAAACATATTGACCCTGTAAAAGCACTGCAGAAGACCCAAGTACTATCTTTAGTAGAATGTATAGAATATTAAAGCAGTCCACACTGGGCTAAGTTTATGAACAAGGGCTGTATCACGGAGTATACGATATAATTTCAATTTAGTGTTGAATGAATCACTTACTAATGAAGTGCTGCATCTCTAAGTAGTTACGGGAATTTTATTAGATGCACCCTCTAGAGTAGTTCTCAGAAGTTTACCTGGTGGTCTCTCCCTGTCAGAATAACCCACATGTTTGTTAAAGTTATCTATTTGGGGATCCTTTTCTACTGAATCAGAATTGTTGGACATATGGCTCAATAAATCTACATTTTAAACAAATACCACAAGCAGTTGTTATCTACAAAAAGTTTAAGAATCTGATTATTTCATATTATTCTTGTTTATATTGACAGCACTAATATAAGAAATAGAAACAATTATCTAAAATCCCACTATGTTATTTAATGTTATTGAAGTATAAGTTACTATTACTGAAACATGATTACTGATTTATTTTCCTAATTATAAAATTGACCATAAGATTAATACACATTATAATTTTGAGGTAATCTAAGGGTTTTTTTTCCCCCTTTTAGGTTACATCTCAGGATGATTCTAAAGCAACCCAGAGGCAGTTTACTATTCTCACCTTTAATGATTTAATATCATCTGCAGTCCCTATGACCCCTGAAGATCCTTCATTTTGGGACTGTTTTTGCTTTACAGAAGAGATTTCAATAAGAAATGGTACAAAGTCATGATATGATTTTCTGAGTAACAAAGGGAAGTGAAAACTGTAGTCTTCTGTATTCACTAAAAAATAAATGCCTGAGAATCAAATTTTATTTCACAAAACATTTTTAAAAAGAAGAAACAACTTTTCCTATTAAAAAAGGCAGACTCTCAGATCAAGATAGGTGACTAGAATACATGTTTACTTCTTCTTCCTCCCCAAAATCACATTGGATTTGCTTAAAAAAAAAAAAAAATAGAGTCCTAAAGTGATAACACGGAATACACAAAATAGAGAATGTTCAAATTCCTATTTTTCAGAGAGAACTATTTTAGAGGTACCATCCTTAAAACGTGGAGTGTCTTCCCAGATCTTTCTTGGCAAATGATTCCCTGTTAATATACTTACTTTTTTTTTAATAGAAAATACTATATTTAATTTTTCTCTTGACTCTACATCTGAGGTCCATAAATATACTGGTGTAGCATAACTTTTAGTGCTGCTTAAGTATTCTGTTTTCCAGCTACCATCAAGATGCAATTGACCAGAGGTAATACAGTTCAACTGTAATTGATTTAGGGCCTTTTTTTTTTGTCTCCATCTTAGCTTATTTGTTTTGCTTTAGGCTGGTCTCCCTCAAGCATCCGAAAGGCAGAAAAGGCTGTTTTGCCTCTCACATCTCAGTTTTGTTAGTGAGGAAGGTTTTCTTCTTAAGAGCCCCCAGAAAATTTCCACACAGTTGCTGGTGACCCCGATCAGGTCATTGAGAAAGCTGAACTTGACACTCTTGGCTTCTGTGGAAAGAAAACTCTTGGTAAGAAAGAAGCCTAAGGCAGATTCTGGGGGAGTGATACCTAGGGGAGGCCCACTGCCTCCCATGAGGAAGGTGTGCCACAGCTGACTCATTCTGTCCTCTCTGCTAGGCATTTTGAATGTCTCCAGTTTTTACTGTAAGCAGTGGTTTATTGAATATCCTTGTAGCCACATTTTGAAGTACATGTTTAATTATGTCCAAAGGAATTAAATATATTTAGAGCCTCAATAAGTATTGCCAAATTTTTCTCCAAAAAGGCTGCATAATTTATATTTCCAGTTAGTGCTATATGTTTGATCATTCTCTCACCACCCCCGCCCTCCATCAACCTACAGACTTGGTCATCTGTAGGTCATCATAGATAGGATCTTTAAAAAAAAAAAAATGTAATCTTTGCCAATATAGATTAAAAATGGTACCTTATATTTTAAAAGTGTGTTTCTTTCATTACAAACAAGGTTACTATGGCAGTGTTATTATTGGCTGTTTGTATTCTTTTTGTATGAACTGCTTGTTTATTATCTTGTTTTTATTTTGGTAAATAAGACTTAAGTACAAACATAATAGGCAAGATGCAAGACCATCATATTGATGACAGAATATTCTGTGGTTGTAGTGCATGTCTTGGGGAGTTTGAAGTCTTACATTAATAATTGTTAAATGTCAGAAGTGAAATAGTTTCATTGTTTCTATTACTAAAGTGAAAAGTTGTGTTTAAATTGTATAAAATTAGGTATTTTGCTTAAGTACAACAAAAATTTTGAACATTTTATTTTTTACTTCGTTAAGCATGCACAGATATTCCAAGCATAGTAAATAACTTGTTTTAAAAGGATCAAGTAGCATTTGTAGCAGAGGAAGCATTGTTATCCGTAGCATGAGTGTAATGGTGATAGGAAAACGCTGCCGTCTGTCTTGTCGTTATAACATTTCTGAACTTTTATGGATCAGGCACCATGCTGCGTTTCCGGGGTTGGGGCAGAGGGGGAGGGCAGTGGGTGGAGATCTGTTGTCTTAAGGTTTCACATAGTCAGAATCAAATAAATGCACATAGTTTAGATTCAAGTAGGTCTATAAAAATCTTTTTTTCTAATAAAAATTAACATTTCCTTGACCACCTCCTATTTCCTGTCCCCAGAGTGAGCTGTTTCACTGATTTTTGTTGTTGTTGTTATTTATTACTGTATATCTAAATAGCATGCTTATATTGCTTTACCTGTTTCCAGTTTGAGGCGTTTCTTTAATTTCTAATATAAAACTTTATTCTGCTGCTTCCCAGCCATTACACCTTCCCGTCCTGCTCCCCTTTTCCCAGTGTATGTAATTCAGTGCTTTCATTATTGACTGTGATTAAGAATGTATGCACGATTGAGATTATGTAACACTGTACAGCTAGTTGATGTGTTACTGTTAACCCTGTACTGCCTTTTTATTTCCTTGACTTAATAATTAACTTTGTTTGTGTAGGTTTCTGTGTATTTATTGCTAATTAAACCCAAAACTCCATGTTCAGACATACCAGTTGTTTATCAGTTTCATCCATCTTGAAGAAATTGCTCCTGAAGCAATAATTGTTTTGTCCATTCTGGACTTTTTGCCTTCTGTGGCTAGTGCACAGCTGTCATCCTGGGATCTCTTTTCACCCTCGTCCTAGGAATTACTTCTGTCTGCCTTATGTTGGCGGCTCACCAGGTGGCTCAGTGGTAAAGAATCCACCTGCCAGTGCAGGAGATGCAGTTCAGTCTCTGAGTCAGGAAGATGCCCTGGAGGAGGAAATGGCAACCCACTGCAGTGTTATTGCCAGGATAATCCTAGAGGCCATAGTCCAAGAGTCAGGCAAAACTAGCACACACACACCCCCCTATACTGGGTTCCCTGATGGCACATTTTCTGTGTCTCATGTCCTAAGATTTACTGCTTCATTTGTGTGGATAGTTATCAAGTAACTTCTTGAGAACAAAGAGTATAGGGATACATTTTTTCGCAGAGTGGTATAGGAGATCTAATTTCTTCTTACAGATTATGCCATTCAGTTCCCCTACCAAAGCACCCTGTATTTGGTGTCACCAGTTTTTGAGTCCTGAGCTGGGCTGGACCACAGCACTGTTTCATATCCATATTTTGCTGAGTCCAGAAGCATTCTTTGCATTGTACCATACTGCCCAGTATTTATAGCTTCATTGGTTTCTGTTAATATTTTCCTACCTAGGAACTCTGATGGATTGACTTTTTTAAATGAATCTGTGTGTGTATATGTGCACATAAACATATTCACATATCCTGTGCTCTTCAAACTCAGCAATTGAATATATTTGGATATATTTTCAATTAAAATAGTTGCCATGGTTACTACTAAGTATCTGAAACTCAGAAACTAATTAGATTTGGGTAACTAAATAGCCCCTCACTGACTGAAGTATTGCCATCTGAACTCAGCTCAAGAGATTTATATGTATGTATGTTTCTATATATGTTTTTATGTATGTATATACATAAATATATGTATACTTAAATATATTCATCTTTGATCAAAAATATGCATAAGGATAATTCCATCTAGTATTTGCACTTCCCAGGTAGCACTAGCAGTAAAGACCTGTCTGCCCGTTGGAGGAGACATAAGATGCAGGTTCAATCCCTGGGTTGGGAAAATCACCTGGAGAGGGGCATGACAACCTACTCCATTTGCCTGGAGAATCCCATGGGCAGTGGCACCTGACAGGTTACAATCCATTCAGTCGCAAAGAGTTGGACACGACTGAAGCAACTTAGCAGTAGCAGCAGTTCTTGATCAAATTACAGGGAAAATATGCCAGAGTTTGTGAATTTGAGGTGGGCAAAAGTCTTTGCACATAAAATAATTTCTTTGTCTTAGAGCATCTATGTTAGAATACGTATCTTCCATTTTGCTTCACATGTATCAAGCAATCCTCATAACTGCAGGGTAAGTCCTAGTATCCCCTTTTTACTGATGGGTAAAATAAGGTACTGAGATGTTAAGCAGTTTACTAATAACATAGATGGAATTATATAGTGGACTCCACATTTGAACCAGGTAGCCTAGACCCAGAGTCTGAATTGAACTGTACTGAAATTCAGTGATACGCTGTAAAGAATCAAAGTGATCCTGGGGGCAAGGATGATAGAGCCTGGGAGCCTTAATTTGTAGCTTTTGCTGATTTCATTAAATAATGCCAGGTCACCAACACTTAGGTTTATCACTGTCTTGCCATATTTGCCTCAAATTTTTTATCCCAAGGATAGTGCCTAAGAGCTCCCACCCCAGCAACCACGTAGGACTATGTGGGGCTCCTGGGCATGAAAGCCTTTCCATGTTTCCCATTTCTTGTTTGTACAGTATAGACTTCAGCCTCCGTGACCTCTGAGTTCCAAAGGACAGGTTCAAACAGTTGGTAATCAAGGAATGGAGGGAATGCAGAGACAGGAGGAACAATTAAACAGTAGTGTGCAGGGTCATGATTTTGCCTCAAATGATACACATGACGAGCTCTTCCACAGAACTAAAACCCCAACAAGTGGGAGATGTTTACTACTTGCACATTCTTTATTCCAGAGAAGGTCACAGTTTGAGAACCACAGAATCTCATCAAAGACCGCTGAGGCCACATTAAACCAGTTCATTTCAGTTCAGTCGCTCAGTCGTGTTCAACTCTGCAACCCCATGAATAGCAGCACGCCAGGCCTCCCTGTCTATCAACAACTCCCAGAGTTCACTCAGACTTGCGTCCATCGAGTCAGTGATGCCATCCAGCCATCTCATCCTATGTCGTCCTCTTCTCTTGCCCCCAATCCCTGCCAGCATCAGGGTCTTTTCCAGCGAGTCAGCTCTTCACATGAGGTGGCCAGAGTACTGGAGATTCAGCTTTAGCATCATTCCTTACAAAGAAATACCAGGGCTGATCTCCTTCAGAATGGACTGGTTGAATCTCCTTGCAGTCCAAGGGACTCTCAAGAGTTCTTCTCCAACACCACAGTTCAAAGGCATCAATTCTTCGGTGCTCAGCCTTCTTCACAGTCCAAATCTCACATCCATACCTGACAACTGGAAAAACCATAGACTTGACTAGACAGACCTTAGTTGGCAAAGTAATGTCTGTGCTTTTGAATATGCTATCTAGGTTGGTCATAGCTTTTCTTCCAAGGATTAAGTATCTTAATTTCATAGCTACAGTCATCATCTGCAGTGATTTTGGAGCCCCAAAAAATAAAGTCTGACACTGTTTCCACTGTTTCCCCATCTATTTCCCATGAAGTGATGGGACCGGATGCCATGATCTTTGTTTTCTGAATGTTGAGCTTTAAGCCAACTTTTTCACTCTCCTCTTTTACTTTCATCAAGAGGCTTTTTAGTTCCTCTTCACTTTCTGCCATAAGGCTGGTATCATCTGCATATCTGAGGTTATTGATATTTCTCTCAGCAATCTTGATTCCAGCTTGTGTTTTTTCCAGTCCAGCTTTTCTCATGATGTACTCTGCATAGAAGTTAAATAAGCAGGGTGACAATATACAACGTTGACGTACTCCTTTTCCTATTTGGAACCAGTCTGTTGTTCCATGTCCAGTTCTACCTGTTGCTTCCTGGCCTGCATAGAGATTTCTCAAGAGGTGGGTCAGGTGTCTGGTATTCCCATCTCTTTCAGAATTTTCCACAGTTTCTGGTGATCCACACAGTCAAAGGCTTTGGCATAGTCAAGAAAGCAGAAATAGATGTTTTTCTGGAATTCTCTTGCTTTTTCCATGATCCAGCAGATGTTGGCAGTTTGATCTCTGGTTCCTCTGCCTTTTCTAAAACCAGCTTGAACATCAGGAAGTTCATGGTTCACGTATTGCTGAAGCCCGGCTTGATGAATTTTGAGCATTACTTTACTAGCATGTGAGATGAGTGCAATTGTGAGGTAGTTTGAGCATTCTTTGGCCTTGCCTTTCTTTGGGATTGGAATGAAAACTGACCTTTTCCAGTCCTGTGGCCACTGCTGAGTTTTCCAAATTTGCTGGCATATTGAGTGCAGCACTTTCACAGCATCATCCTTCAGGATTTGAAATAGCTCAACTGGAATTCCATCACCTCCAATAGCTTTGTTCGTAGTGATGCTCTCTAAGGCCCACTTGACTTCACATTCCA
>SJXQ01008111.1:97139-113349 GCA_006408695.1 Aepyceros melampus
TGCCTTTCTTTGGAATTGGAATGAAAACTGACCTTTTCCAGTCCTGTGGCCACTGCTGAGTTTTCCAGATTTGCTGGCATATTGAGTGCAGCACTTTCAAAGCATCATCTTTCAGGATTTGAAATAGCTCAACTGAAATGCCATCACCTCCACTAGCTTTGTTTGTAGTGATGCTGTCTAAGGCCCACTTGACTTCACATGCCAGGATGTCTGGCTCTAGATGATCACACCATTGTGATTATCTAGGTCGTGAAGATCTTTTTTGTACAGTTCTTCTGTGTATTCTTGCCACCTCTTCTTAATATCTTCTGCTTCTGTTAGGTCCAGACCATTTCTGTCCTTTATCGAGCCCATCTTTGCATGAAATATTCCCTTGGTATCTCTAATTTTCTTGAAGAGATCTCCAGTCTTTCCCATTCTGTTCTTTTCCTCTATTTCTTTGCATTGATCGCTGAAGAAGGCTTTCTTATCTCTTCTTGCTATTCTTTGGAACTCTGCATTCAGATGCTTATATCTTTCCTTTTCTCCTTGCTTTTCGCCTCTCTTCTTTTCATAGCTATTTGTAAGGCCTCCCCAGACAGCCATTTTGCTTTTTTGCATTTCTTTTCCATGGGGATGGTCTTGATCCCTGTCTCCTGTACAATGTCATGAACCTCCACCCATAGTTCATCAGGCACTCTTATCTATCAGATCTAGGCCCTTAAATCTATTTCTCACTTCCACTGTATAATCATAAGGGATTTGATTTAGGTCATACCTGAATGGTCTAGGAGTTTTCCCTACTTTCTTCAATTTAAGTCTGAATTTGATAATAAGTTGTTCATGATCTGAGCCACAGTCAGCTCCTGGTCTTGTTTTTGCTGACTGTATAGAGCTTCTCCATCTTTGGCTGCAAATATAATCAATCTGATTTTGGTGTTGACCGTCTGGTGATGTGCATGTGTAGAAATTATCCTTGGAAGTCAGAAAAAGCCAGAGGCCTTCCAGCACTGCACTCTGGGGAGCTGGTTTCCAATGAGCTGAGGGCTGCCCTTGGGCATGACTGTAGAGCGAGCAGGAGGCGAGAGTGACAGAGGAGTGGCTGGAGGAGAGTACACTGCATCTCAGCAGGTGCCCACACTCCATGGGTATCACAGACACTTACAACCTGGCGAGGTACCATGCAACTCATCATATATACAGATATGAGTAGGGTTGCCAGTGCTGTTTTCTTTAAATCAGACGTTTAATTATTTGGTCTCAGAAAGACTTGTAGAATTATTGTGTTCATTTTTCCAGTCAACTCATGCAGTTGCACGTTGCAACACTGAAAGTTACTCGTCCCCAGAGCAACATTTGCTGACCCCCAACTTAGAACCATTCAACATGCAAATAAAGGCTTGTATCAAGATAGGGAGGTAAAGACAAATCAAGAAGGCGGCAGGTACAGGAGCCACAGAGAAGTGGGGGAGCCACAGGGAACATCACCCATAGCAGTCATGGGCATTTAAACACTTCTGGGAGGTGATTAAGCCTGAACAAAGTAGATTTTTGGAGTCTTGGCTAGAAGATCTTGGCTCTAACAGAAGAGAAATGAGAAGGAAACCCTAGAAAGCTGCATAGGCCTAAAAAGGGGAGGACAGAGGGCCCTTTGGGCAGGGTTGGGGTGCAAAGTCTAGATTGCATGCCTCTGGGAGTAAAATCAGTGTTAAGTACACAGAGGGGATCTGATAGAACAGTCTGATTAATACTGTTCTCTCCCAGAATCCCTTTTTTTTTACTCACCATCTCCCACCAAATCTATTTTCCATCTACTTAATTATTAACCCTTCTAAACTCAGCTTGAGAATTATAGCCTTCCCCCTCCCCCACAAGGAAGCCTTTCCCAGGTACCCAGTCTGCCTAGCCACAGCTTGTTTCAGGACCTTCCAGCTGTGGCAGGTTGCCACAATGTCCTTTGTCCCCCTAGTTCCTTGGCAGAAGCCTACCACATGAGCACATGGCATCCCAAAATAATAGGCTCCACTTCCCAGCATCCCTTGCTGTAAGGCCTGGCCATGAGACTTCCATCTGGCCAAAAATCAGGAGCAGTGCAAAAACCCTTACCAGACAGCTGGCACGTGCCCTCTATCCCTTCCCTTTTCTTTTTCACTGGTTTGGAACCTGCCAAGTGGTAGCTAAAGCCCAAACAACCATCTTTGTCCCCAGGGTGCACAGGAAGTACAGTGGAAGGGCAAGATGGACATGCGTGCACAGGGGTCCGTGTGTGGTACAGCAGTCTCTTGGTTGGCTAACCTCTGCACTCCCATGCTTTAGGAAAAATGTCTCATTTAGACAACTTTTTTCCTTATTACATGTGTGTCGATTTTGTGACCCCATGGATTACAGCCCACCAGAATCCTCTGTCCAGGGAATTCTCCAGGCAAAGATACTAGAGTGAGTAGCCATTCCCCTCTTCAGGGGATCTTCCTAACTCAGAAGTCAAACCCAGGTTCCCTATATTGCAGGCAGATTCTTTACCATCTGTGCCACCAGGGAAACCCAATACAAGAAACTATATTTCTCTTTCTCCTACTACCACCCCAATTCCAGCTAGTAAGCTCCAGAGAGCGAAACTCAGAAACCATGGGCAAATATTTTGACTGTTGAGGTTTTGTTCTCTCAAATACCTGCATTCCTGTTGTATATGTGTTTTAGGCTGAGTATCACGGGTTAGAATTAAGCCCAAAGGAGGGAGAGGTTTTAAAGCTACTCTACCCCCTGGAAAAAGGTTTTAAACACTACTGGATAATTCAGTTTTCTTTAAAACACTTTAATTCAACACACACACACCAAAAACCATAAAAGTTAGGTGATTCTGAAATGAAAAGCTACCTCAATTATGACTGCACAACGTTTAAATTCTAAATGAGCCCAATTATTGTGAAGATCCTGAATTTCAGGAAGTAAGGATGGCTCAAAAGTCACTACAATCGTTCAAGTCAACCTTCACCGCAGAACCATCACAGTTCAGTTCAATCACGTCACCAAGGAACTCTCTCAGCTTCTCTACATTACCGCATAAGTGCCCCAGCCTGGGATAAGCAATGATTCTTTGCAGGGGTACGTAAAACTTATCTTCAATACAGAAAGGTTGGGGAGCCATCTCCATGGCTTTGTCATCTTCAGTGAGTACTGGAACTGGAAGGTCTGAGGTGAATTTGCCTGTCTGGTTGCCAGGGGCTATGAACTCAGGCTCCAATTCACGCTGTCTCAAACTCACTTGGTATTTCAGTCTCAATCTGCTCACTTCTCGGTACACCAGATAAATCACCACACGTCTACGGTAATTTATTTGCTGTAAACTTGGGTATGAGGTTGTATAAACCTGAAGGAGCAAAAAAAAAAAAAGAGACTTGGAATAGAAGAAAAATTTTCAAAACCACTAGTACCTTTTCAGCACATTAGAATTAACTGTATATATAATAAAGCATATGAACATGTCAAACCTTACCTATTGTGAATGTCCCAATTATATGGGTCAAAAATTCCTGGCATATAGATATTCTTCAATATATTCTTTACCATACACACCTCCTCAAACAAAATGGGTCTGACAAGCTTCAAGACTCAATTTCAAGTCATGTCCTGAATCAAGCTACACAGAAAGTGCTGCTGTTTTTCCTCTTTCCTAACAGCTGACAAAGTTGCGGGGGTGGAGTGTGCAGTTGCTGGAGAAGTATTTCCAAGACACCAGCAGATCATCTTTGTAAGATGCTTTGAGAAATCATGGGGCATGGGATTCTCCTCAAAAGAACGTCATTCACACTTCTCTCTAGTAAGGGACTCATCTCACCATCCCAGTAAATGCACTTGCTCTGAGAATACAAAGAACACTCACAACTTCATAAACATGTTCACCATGATGCTCCAAAACAGCCAATTCAGCTGCTTCTGCTTTTTTCCGGAAGACCCCTATCTGAGTACAGTAGCCAACATCCTCAGCTCCTGTGGGTGGTTCCCCCACACCAGTAAACTCCACCGAGTAATTGTAGCGGCTGGCCACATCTAAAGCCCTAGAAGTCAAAACAAAGAGAAAAGATGATTTTCTAAAATAAAGCAACCATTTCTAGTAGAACATAAAAATTACAAGTTAAAATAAACTGCAATTCCTACAACATCACGTAAGGCCATATCACTGGGTTTGCTTATTTTTGCAAAGAGCATTAAGGCAATGAGTGTCAGTTTCCCAGTAACCGTAAGAATATGGAACAGTGTGCAGGGACAAGGAAACCAGAAGGGCTATAATCCCAGCTCCTATTTGGGTTTGCAGTTTTGCCAGAACATGACCATCTGTCACGCCATTCTGGGAGATAACTCCCGATACCTTCACATGAAAGGCACCAGTGCCCACGCACTTTCCACACCGACAGAGAAAATAAATGCCCAAATGTGGTAGTTACTTCGTGATTATATGCTAAGTTGCATTCTGGGAATCAATTTTATTGGAGTAAAGTAAGAAATAACTTATTATGGTAACCGTAGATACTAAGATTTCATATGGTTTAAAACTCCAGTGTAGTCACACACACAAAAAAGACACGTAAGAACTCACCAGGTCTGAAACTGCATTCTGCTCCACTCAAATTTGTGATCTGAATCTCTAAAGACTGCACGTGGAAACAGGGAATTGAATTCAGAGTTTGGTGTGCTGATGACAATCGTGGCTGGAGACATGTACCCAAAGACAACTTCAGGAAACTTCGCCAGATCTTCTGAATCAAAATGTTCTATTCTAAAGTGGTCAGTGAAAAAGATATAATGAAACCTAGCTTCACTTGCAAGTAGCTCCCTAACTGAGTTAGCAAAACAATGTCCAACCATGGACCTCTCAGACCAGATAAGAGAAACATGGTTTGATGTCTTCACAATAGCCAAAAGGCAGTTAAAAATAAGCAAATGATGAATAAGCAAACTGATATATACAATGGAATATTCAATCTTATAAATGATATTCAGACCCAGGCTACACATGGATGACACTAATCACTGTGCCTTGCTCTTCAACCAATGTTCTAATGTTCTCCGTCAGTCATTTCCAACATTAGGCACCTACTGTATGCCAGGCAATAGGAAATACAAAAGAAATAAAAACACTCTGCTCTAGAGAACACGTTACTAAACACCGGAAATCTGGACACAATAATAGGCAAACTGACCATAGAATAAGACACTTAACTACTATTAAAAGGTCATTTAGAGACATATTTTAGTTTCTGAATACCATTTCCTATTAAAAGAAACCAGAAATGGCAGATTAGGAAGGGAAAGTAGACAACCAGTCTGGTACATCTTGTTATAACAGGAAGTAAATGCTAAAAAACAAACAAACAAAAAAAAAAAACCAGACATATCACAAGGACACAGATGCCAGCTTGAATGGACCCCTCACTGCTGTTGACCAATCATGGGAAGATCTGAGTAACAAAATAAAGTAAGTCACAATCCATTAAAAATAAAAAAAAAAAAACCAGGACTTCATGAGTTCACACTGATGATAAATAACTGAGGTGGGAGGGCTCCTGACTAGTAAATACAGAGAACTGCTGAAACCACAAAAAAAATTTACCACCATATAATATAGGCAAGTTTAGGGGGTAAATATGGATGAGTAACAAGATATGTGCATGGTGTGCAGTCTCCACGCTGCTTATTTGGGGCTGGAAGGCAGTAATTATACAGCTAAGCAAGCGCAAACACACCTTGACTGGAGAGATCAAAATTAACCTCCCCAGGGACAAACAGACATTAGTGCTTCCAGCTGGAACGACCTGAGGACCCAAATACAGAGCTCTACTGTATTCCAAGAATCTAATCATTAACAGCCAAAACTGAAAAATACTCCTATTAAAAATAAAGAGAACCATGGAACTGCCTGGTGCTCCAGTGGTTAGGACTCAGTGCTTTCACTCCTATTGCCTGGGTTCAATCCCTGGTCAGGAAACTAAAATCCTGCAAGCCATGAGGCACCACCAATAACAAAAAGGGAACTGGCTGTTTAATACTGAATTTATTAGGGGCAAAGAGTAAAACCTACACTCATATGGTTCAGAAAAAAAATGTGTGGAGGGAGAGGGAAACTGAGGGAAACAACAAGAGAGCACATTTACATAAGATAAAAAAATACAGAAAATGTTCACCTGTGAATCAGGATAAGGGAGATGGGTGTTCGTGGTACTATATACATTTTCTATCTTAACCTATAAACTTGAAGTCATCTCCAAACAAAAAACCAGTGAAAACCCAGTCCCAACTGACAAGCAATTTTCTCCACAAATAACTCAGATTATGACAAACTTTACTGGGACTGATTAATTCACATTTTTCAAATGAATGTGTATGGTAAGAACCAGTTTCATACTTACAACTCAATACATGCTGCCAAGTCAAATCCAAGCAAACGACAGTCTTCTCTAGAACAGAGCCATGATACAAGGTAATCGCTAAATCCAGCTCACGGGGATCCAGATGATCCCCTACACATGGCGACAGCCTGGACCTGCAAAGCATGATTGCAGAAGGAACACCTGAACACACATAAGCTATTCAGAACATCTTACCAGCTACAGAAACTCTGGTCCTCTGATAAATTATCTCCTGCCTACACTGGTTAAGTCTGACATAGCCCATTTCCATGAAGTGCTATATTAAGCACAAGGTCCTAGGGTAACTTCCTCTCTCATGGGGCATTAAATGGTCGATGAGAACAAGATTTTTGTATCTGATATTGCGCTCATTATTAATACTTTTGGTTCTCTCTCCTCACTTGGGATCAGTGATTTTCAATTTTTTGTTCTTTAGAAGAAAAACATTCTTAAAAGGATCTGTGGAAGTCATATATGAGCAAGCAACTCATGCAAACTGAAGGAGGCCTTGGGCCTCTGCGCCAGTGCTGTGGCAATTTAAATCCTCTATGTTATCTTGGTGTTCAGCATTGGACTTTGCCATTTGAAATTTGAATTTGCAGTGCTTGGATGGCTTTAGTTACTGAATTGAGGCTATACTTTCTACATAGGTAAACAGAACTTCTAGATATTATTCACAACATACAACCAATTAGTGTCATGGTAAAGGCATTATTTGGTGAGCCTGCGGCTCTCATAGTGCCTTCTTTTAAACAAACTGTATAGAGCTGGTGTAAGTAAACACTTCATCTCGGAATTCCCTGGCAATCCATTGGTAGGACTCCAAACTTTCGCTGCCAAGGGCTTGGATTCAATCCCTGGGTGGGGAACTAAGATCCCATAACTACATGGCGTGGCCAAGGAAAAAAAAATACTTCATCTAAACTATAATTAATATTGCTACTAGTTTTAAATTAACCCATAATTATTTTAGAGAATTCAGTATTACCCATTCCACTTAAGTCTCCCCTCATTGATATCTACTCCAACAAGCTCTTCAATGCACTTTTGGTATTTTAAGATCGCTAAAGGCAAACATCACCGCACCCCAAGTCTGCAACCTGTAGATGAGAAAGAATGTTATTTCAAAGACATTATAGCCAGAAATCACATATGATCAAGCATTTTTTTTTCCAGAAAGAGTTGGGTATCAGAAAAATTACATAATATCTTTTTGGTAGAAAAATTACATATCATTTTGGTAGAAAAATAAAAAGGAAATTAACCTGATACATTGAAAACCTGGGGGGGGAAAATAGGTCCTGTTAACTTCCTAAGACCTACTACAGTGTTTGGACAATAAACTAATTCATGGACTTCCCTGGTGGTCCAATGGTTAAGAACCGGCCTGCCAATGCAGGGGACACAGATTTGATGCCTGGTCTGGGAAGATTCCACATGCCGGAGGGGCAACTAAGCCCATGCACCATAATTACTAAACCTGCAGTCTAGAGCCTGTGTTCTGCAACAAGAGAAGCCACCCTAATGAGAAGCCCACCCAGAAGTGAAGACCCAGTGCAAGCAAAACCAAATAATTAGAAATAAATAAACTAATTCAGTTTTCAGGAAAATTCTAGAGGCCTGGCATAGGAACAGCACCTATGACAGGCAAGTGTTCCAAGAGGGGTCTGTGCTTCTAAGAAGCTTCAAGATTTAAAAAAGGATACTGACCAAACATACTAGGATATAGTCTAATCTATTAATCTAATCCCCTTAATTTATTTTCACATACATTCTTAAGATTTTTATCATATCTGACTTTCTTAATCACACAATAGTCTTCATTAACCACAGAGAGTTATCTATATATTTCTGAACTCTACTTTATGAAAAGGGTAAATGAAGATAACTCATGACAAACACTTAAAAGTACCTATACCCAAAAAGATACACTATCTGAGTTGCACCCATGGTTATTCACTAATTTTCCTCTTTGAGGCAGGCACATTTATGGAATGGTGGGAGAAGGGGAACACAGAAATGAAAAAGGAAAATCTTAACTACAGAAAGCATATCACAGAAGCACTGAGCTGCACTAATTTTTAAATAGTTATTATGAGATCAGCCCTGGGATTTCTTTGGAAGGAATGATGCTAAAGCTGAAGCTCCAGTACTTTGGCCACCTCATGCGATGAGTTGACTCATTGGAAAAGACTCTGATGCTGGGAGGGATTGGGGGCAGGAGGAGAAGGGGACGACCGAGGATGAGATGGCTGGATGGTGTCACTGACTCCATGGGCATGAGTCTGAGTGAACTCTGGGAGTTGGTGATGGACAGGGAGGCCTGGCATGCTGCGATTCATGGGGTCGCAAAGAGTCGGACATGACTGAGCAACTGAACTGATTGAATAGTGTAAAGAAAGAATGGAGCTGAAACTATAGGAAGTATATATTAGGAGATCAACCCTGGGATTTCTTTGGAAGGAATGATGCTAAAGCTGAAGCTCCAGTACTTTGGCCACCTCATGCGATGAGTTGACTCATTGGAAAAGACTCTGATGCTGGGAGGGATTGGGGGCAGGAGGAGAAGGGGACGACCGAGGATGAGATGGCTGGATGGTGTCACTGACTCCATGGGCATGAGTCTGAGTGAACTCTGGGAGTTGGTGATGGACAGGGAGGCCTGGCATGCTGCGATTCATGGGGTCGCAAAGAGTCGGACATGACTGAGCAACTGAACTGATTGAATAGTGTAAAGAAAGAATGGAGCTGAAACTATAGGAAGTATATATGAGCCCTATCACTAATGTAAACCACCTAGCAGAGAGAAGTCTGTAGATGCTAACTTAATTCATGAGAGAAGCTATCATTTTCTTAAGAAGTCGCTCATCCTTTAGCCTGTAACTGGCCCTACAGACTTCAGATGTTCACTGAGCTAGCCAGTTTCCCTGGTCCTATGAAATCCAAACACTGGATTTCCCTGGTGGTCTGGGGACTAACACTTCATGCTGCCAAATGCAGGGAACCCGGATTCAGTCCCTGATCGGGGAACTGGATCCCATGTGCCGCAACTAAGACAGACCTGTCACAGCCAAATCTATAAATAAAATATTTTTTTAAAGAAAGAATCCAAACACTGGCACAGAAGGGAAGTGTTACCAAGACAGAATCCAGTGCCAACACTGATCACATACCTCTGCTACAAAGGGAAAGCGGATAGATGCCAAGTGCTCCTTGCCTTCCCCCACCATTATTATCTAGTTAAAAAGAATCACAGTATCTAGGTCCACAAGACTTGTCTACCTGATGTGTGGACTAAATGCTCTACAAATATGAACCACATGAAGATCACATCCAGTGGTAAAATGTCAAGATCTCCTTCACATCTGAAACTTGCAATGTTGAATTTTACCTGAGCTCTGTACGTCTATCCCCCATGCTTTGTATTTCCACAAAGAGTTTTCGGAAAGTACCATCTTACCCACACTCACAGAGGTTGCCTAGTGTTCCCATTCTTTGCTTAGAATGATTACCTGGACTATTTGTTTCCAAATTCTCTCCTCCCTCCAGGCCCCTGAACATTGGACTGCATTTAGCCAAGACTGCTCCCCGGTAATAGGCTGGTTTCAGGGTTCACACCTTCCACTATCCAATTACACCACTCTTTTATCCGACTTCTCTTCACCCTCCTCTCTATAAAAGAAAATTCCTTTTTGCCCATGAAGACAGATGCTCTCCCTATTACAAAGCCTTTCCCTCCTTGCAAAGTCCTTTTGTATAGCCTCTGCTTACGCTCTAGGTCCTTATTAAGATATTTTTATTTGACAAAGCATTACAGAAGGCATTATTAGCAAATATCTGGAAAGTGAAATACCTACCTTCTTGGGTTGATGTTGCTCCACTAAATTTTTAACGAATTGGTAACGTTGTTTGTATAATGGAGGATTAAATTTAATTACCTTCTTACTGGGAACTTCTTCAACGTTTCCATCAACCACACTATTGCACTGAAAGTTTATAAATAACAACAACAAAAAAGAAGGTAAGTGTTCTAATCATGCATGACTTTAGGAATTAAATGAGAAAAGTTTTATTTCCCCCAACCACTTCTTAGAATACATAGACCCTTGAATCACCACAAATCTTAAGGCCCTTGAATCACCTCAAATGCTAAGATTAGGTGGCACTGTACTTCCTCCACATTTCATTTCATCTAAGCCTCCTTTCATGTCTTTTAAATTATTATCTGACTTTAATGCCCCCTATAACTAAGGGTCAGCTGAAGGGAAAATTACTTATGAATTCATTTAATAAAACAATCATAAGTCTCCTAGCCACACTGAACTGCAAGGCCTGGGGTCCAGCTAGTGCATACACGCTAAGTCATGTCCAACTCTAGCCCGCCAAGCTCCTCTGTCCATGGAATTCTCCAGGCAAGAATACTGGAGTGGGTTGCCACTTCTTTCTCCAGGAGATCTTCCAGACCTAGGGATTGAACCTGCGTATCCTGCATTGGCAGGCAGATTCTTTACAACTGAAACACCAAGGAAGCCCTGGGGTCCAGGTGGTCAGGAGGCTAGAAACTGTCTATAACTGACAGACTCTCCTTAACTAAACTGAAGTTAAGACTGTGCCCCCTTTTGACTACACCTTCCTGAACCCTGTCCTGTCTTTGGCTGGCCTACCACAGTTTTAGCAGGTATCCTGCTAAGTCACCCACACGTGATATCTGATCACACACTTCATCCCCCACCTCAATATGTGATCACACTGGCCCACCTTCAGAACCTATCAAATAGGTTTAGCAAGAACCCCATACCCTTGATGAGGTTCTCCTCTCTTTTCCATCCACTGATTCCTTTACTCTGCTTACATGCTATATATCCCCAGGTGTCTAATGCATAGGGTTGGGCCCTACCTCTCTCCCCTAAAGCAATGCTCTTGTTGCAATAGTTCTAAGTAGTTTTCCTTTTACAAATGTCAAAATTTCCTTGACATGACTCCCATTACAAAATAATGTCATGATTAATCCATAACTACTGTTACTGTTGTTCCTAAATTATTGTTAGTGTTTTTTAGTTGCTAAGTCATGTCTGACTCTTTGCAATCCCATGAACTGTAGCATGTCAGGCTCCTCGTCCTTCATTAACTCTTAAGAGTTTGCTCAAATTCAAAATCATATCCACTGAGTCAGTGATGCTTTCTAACCATCTCATCCTCTGCTGGACCTTTCTCCTTTTGCCTTCGATCTTGCCTTCAATCTTTCCCAACAACAGGGTCTTTTTTGATGAGTCTACTCTATCAGGTGGCCACAGTATTGAAGTTTCAGCTTCAGCATTAGTCCTTCCAATGAATATTCAGGACTGATTTCCTTTAGGATTGACTGCTCTGATCTCCTTGCAGTTCAAGGGATTCTCAAGAGTCTTCTGCAGCACCACAATTCAAAAGCCTCAGTTCTTTGGTGCTCGGCCTTCTTTATGGTCCAACTCTCACATCTGTACATGACTACTGGAAAAACCATAGCTTTGACTATTAAGACCTTTGTCAGCAAAGTGATGTCTCTGCTTTTTTAATACGCTGTCTAGGTTTGTCATAGCTTTTCTTCCAAGGAGCAAGCATCTTTTAGTTTTATGGCTGCAGTCACCATCTGCCATAATTTTGGAGCCCAAGAAAATAAAATTCTTTCACTGCTTCCACTTTTTTCCCTTCTATTTGCCATGAAGTGACGGGATCAGATGCCATGATCTTAGTGTTTTGAATGTTGAGTTTCAAGCCAACTTTTTCACTCCCCTCTTTCACCCTAATCAAGGGATCTTTAGTTCCTCTTCTCTCTCTACCATTAGAGTGGTATCATCTGTATATCTGAGACTGTTGCTATTTCTCCCACTGATCTTGATTCCAGCTTCTGATTTATCCAGGTAGGTATTTCACCTGATGTACTCTGTATAGAAATAAGCAAGGTATAACAATATACAGTCTTGTCATACTCCTTTCTCAATGTTGAACCAATCAGTTGTTCCATGTCCAATTCTAACTGTTGCTTCTTGACTTGTATATACAGTCTTATAAAGGAATCCAAAATGCACTAGAGCATTGCTGTTCAAAAAAATATGCAAATATGCAACCTTCTCATAGCCTATTTTTAATAGTTTTAAGGTATAATTAATATATCTGAAATATTTCAAGATAAAATCAGAAATGCCTTATCTGTATGTGAATGTCAAAAAAAGGTACCTTTAAAAAGATTCACATACCCAAGTTATTCCAAACATACTTCCATTTTTTCCAATAATGAAATATTTTAAATTAATTTTAAAGTCTACTAAAGTTCCGTTCTTCAGTTGTTAAAGCCACATCCTAAGTACTCAATAACCATGTGAATTACAACCATTTTACAAAAAGGACTTGGGCATCCGCGAATTTCAGTGTGCACGCGGTGTCCTAGAACCTACAGCCCAGGGTTGGCGAGGGAGGAGCGTACGGCAGTGTATCACAGGGATGACTCTTCAGAGTCACAGAGCAGAGCACGAGGGGAAGCCTCACCTCCATGTTGTCTTCCGCCACTGTTTTCAAGTTTCGTTGAAACAAAAGTGCAGCTGTCTCCTTCCACCCCTAAGAATCAGCAATGACTAGGCTGTAAATACATTGTATCAGTTATTGTAGAGAAAAAGCTGGACTAAGTAGCTGCTGCCTAGATCATTGGGAAGGAAGAAAACGAGGTTTCTCCCTTCTCTTTACTTTTAATCCACATTAAAGTATCATTTAACCCAAAGAATGTATCCAGGAAGCACTGCTTCAGACAATAGCAAAGGAAGTACGGCAGCCGAAGTACCTTCCGCTCCACCAAACACATGCAGTAACACCCATTCTTTCCTTTTACTATCAGTTTGATTAAAACTGAACAATTCTATCAATTGTGACTATTTCATTAAAGCCCTCAATGTCACTCAAATTGCTTTCAGCTACTCTTTCACACGTGGTCAAAATGAAATTTAAAGAGAAAAGTGTCCTACGTGAAAGTCACTCAGTGGTGTCCGAGTCTCTGCGACCCACCCCATGGACTATACAGTCCGTGGAGTTCTCCAGGCCAGAATACTGGAGTGAGCAGCCTTTCCCTTCTCCAGGGGATCTTCCCAACCCAGGGATTGAACCAAGGTCTCCCGCATTGCAGGCAGATTCTTTACCAGCTGAGCCACAAGGGAAGTATGTATGCTCCAGCACTTATCCAATTCACTACTGGCCTTGAATTTTACATTTTTAGTTCTCTATTGCATATCTGCCTCTATCAACTAGAACTCAGTCTAAAATGTAGACACATCGATCTCCTAACGAGTTATTCTCTAGATCGTAACTCGGAAACCCTCCTCAAGAGAGCTCAAGTGAGCATGAGTGGATGCAACTATTACCTTTCTGTAAGAAGCACCTCCGCGCGCGGCCAACCAGCGGACATTGCGGAGAAGAGCGGGTGCCTCAAAGCGGCGGCCGCATTTACGCATTTATCTCCGGGCCCGGCCCTTGACACTGGCGCACGCGCGGTCTCACCACGTGACTTTACCCGCCACACCTGCTCCGCCCACACATGCGCCGCGGGCACTGCCCTGGGCACTCCCTACTCCTCGGCCCGAGGTGTCCGGAGCCCAGCTCCGGATGCAGCCCCTTTCCTCTAGGCTCCTGGCTCCAAGACATCGGCTTTGTGTCTTTTAACGGCCTCTGTGGCTCATGCCCCAGAGCCACGTCTTAAGTCTCCATCCGCACATTGGCGGGGGGACCACGGTCCCTGCCACATCCCCCCTCGCGAGCAGCTGCGACCCGCCCCAGCCGGCCAGGAGCCGCGACTGTTGGCCCGAGGCGGCCCTCGCTCGGCGTGTCCGGGCCCGCGAGCAGGACGCCGGGCTCCGGCGGCTGTTGGCTTCGTGGCTCTTCCCTTGCGCGGCAAAGAGCCGAAAACGGTCCCGGCCAATGGAAGGTGCCAAGAGGAGCTACCGGGCTGAGCGCGAGCCGAGCAGCCGCTCGCGTCCGAATCGGCCAACACTCCCATCCCCAGAACAATCCACAAGGACCTTAAAGGGGACCGTGGGCTGCCTAAAGCTCTGTCGGTAACATCTGAACTCAGAAAAGCCTTGACACCTTAGTCCGCAAACCTCCAACTGGTAACTACCGCATGCTGGGACACAAGTATCTGACCTCTTAGAAAAGTTACTTTATCGTCTGGCCCTTTCCCTTGCAGGGATTCAACCTAACACCTCAAAAGTTATTTCTTTCTAATATGTGAGAGAAGACCTTAAAGAGGAGAGGAGAAACGAAGCTGCCTTTGCGGTTGGGAGAGGAATTTAGTCTTATTTTAAGAGACTCGATCTAGTTTTACTAATAAAGTAATTACCCATTAATACATCATAAATAATATATTGGGAAATAAAATATTTTCAAACACTTAACACCTACTATATGCAAAGCATAATGCTGACCCCTTCGGGGTATCACAAAGATACATTGCACAGTTTTTATTTTTGACATTTTGAGGGTTCTAGTCTCGTAGGGAAAAGTTTGTAACTTAAGGTAAGCTTCAGCAGGTTCCTGTTGGCTCTAGGAAACAAAAGTTTTAACCAACAGCCTTCCTTGAAGGAGCATATGCCCTATTACAGAATATGTAATCTAAACAGGGTCTTTAAGCATGAGTAAGTTAATTCCACTTCTGTGTATTTTTAAATCAATTAAATAAGGGGGCTGTTGAACTGAGGTGGCTCTAATGCCCTGAAAAGCCTGTATAAACAAAACTGAAGCGTGCAAATGTCTCAGTGTTAAGAAATGGAAACCTAGGGACTTCCCTGGCCGTTCAGTATATAAAACTTCGAGCTCCCAATGCAGAGGGCATGGATTCCGTCCCTAGTGTAGGAAGTTAAGATCCTACACACGCCTGGCTAGCCTACAGTGGGGGAGAGTAATGGAAACCTAAGGACAACCAATCATAAGCAAGTAGGCTTTTCCAAAGAAGGCATCAGCTTAAGCTTGTGAAAGCAAAAAACAAAATGGAATAGATATTGCTAAGAAAGCTCTCTAAAATGGAGCCAGAAGACTGCTGAAGAAGTGTGACTCATGCATGTGTGAGCCTCGGTAGAGTCTGAACTTAACACCACTTACTCTCTTAATTCAAGCATCCAGACCATCTGCCCAATGTTCCAAAACTCAAGATACTTATTGAACCTCTACCCTGAAAGAACGCCTTACAGGATATCCCTTAAAGACAAATATTTCCTTTTTTGTGTCCAGTCAGTCATAATTTTTGGCAGGCAACTTCAACAACCTTGTGGCTTTTGCTTTTATAAACCCTTGCCTTTCTCTTCCCCCAAATACTGGGTTTTACCAAAATCTGTGTCTCCTGAGTTGTAATTCCTAAGACCCCAAATTAACTCTTCTTATTGCACCCATCTGCATTTCTTTGTCGACAAGTGGTATCCAGTCAAGTAATTTCCTTGCTTTGCTTTGGCATCTTTTCTATAAAAGCCTTTCCTCTACTTCCTGACAGTGATTAGGAGCTACCAGATTTGAACTGATGTTTGCTGAAATTCTTTTTTATTGTTTGATCAAAATCTTAAAAATTCCAATATGCCTCTTATCTATTAACTTTATGTACCCAACAGAATTGAAAGCAGAGACTGGAATGAGTATTTTTACACCAATGTTCACAGCAGCATTATTTAGAATAGCAAAAGGTAGAAACAACCCAAATGCCCATCAACGGATAAATGAATAAACAAAAGTGCCATATACATCCTCTACAAGGAATGATTCTGACATGTTACTACATAGATGAATCTGGAAAACATTATGCTAAGTGAAATAGGGTGGTC
>SJXQ01008112.1:0-71192 GCA_006408695.1 Aepyceros melampus
CACTGTTTCCATTGTTTCCCCATCTATTTGCCATGAAGTGATGGGACCAAATGCCATGATCTTAGTTTTCTGAATGTTGGCAGGGTGACAATATACAGCCTTGATGTACTCCTATCCCATTTTGGAACCAGTCTGCTGTTCCATGTCCAGTTACTGTTGTTTCTTGACCTGCATACAGATTTCTCAGGAGGCAGGTTAGGTGGCCTGGTATTTCCATCTCTTTAAAAAGTTTCCACAGTTTGTGGTGATCCACATAGTCAAAGGCTTTGGCATAGTCAATAAGGCAGAAGCAGATGTTTTTCTGGAACTCTCTTGCTTTTTTGATAATCCAGCAGATGTTGGCAATTTGATTTCTAGTTCCTCTGCCTTTTCTAAAACCAGCTTGAACATCTGGAATTTCATGGTTCATGTACTGTTGAAGCCTGGCTTGGAGAATTTTGAGCATTACTTTGCTAGCGTGTGAGATGAGTGCAATTGTGCAGTAGTTTGAACATTCTTTGGCATTGCCTTTCTTAGGGATTAGAATGAAAACTGACCTTTTCCAGTCCTATGGCCACTGCTGAGTTTTCCAAATTTGCTGGCATATTGAGTGCAGCACTTTCGCAACATCATCTTTAAGATTTGAAATAACTCAACTGGAATTCCATCACTTCCACTAGCTTTGTTCGTAGGAATGCTTCCTAAGGCCCACTTGATGTTGCATTCCAGGATGTCAGGTTCTAGGTGACTGATCACACCATCATGATTATCTGTGTCATGAAGATCTTTTTTGTACAGTTCTTCTGTGTATTGTTGCCACCTCTTCTTTATATCTTCTGATTCTGTTAGGTCCATACCATTCTGTCCTTTATTGTGCCCATCTTTGCATGAAAAGTTCCCCTGGTATTTCTAATTTTCTTGAAGAGATCTCTAGTCTTTCCCATTCTATTGTTTTCCTCTCTTTCTTTGCACTGATCACTGAGGAAGGCTTTCTTATCTCTCCTTGCTATTCCTTGGAACTCTGCATTGAAATGGGTATATCTTCCTTTTTGCCTTTGTCTTTCACTTCTTTTCTCAGATGTTTATAAGGCCTACTCAGACAACCATTTTACCTTTTTGCATTTATTTTTCTTGGAGGTGGTCTTGATTCCTGCCTCCTGTACAAATTCACGAAACTCCATTCATAGTTCTTCAGGCACTGTGTCTATCAGATCTAATCCCTTGAATTTATTTTTCATTTCCACTATGTAATCGTAAGAGATTTTATTTAGGTCATAACTGAATGGTCTAGTGCTTGTTCCCTGCTTTCTTCAATTTAAGTCTGAATTTGGCAATAAGGAGTTCATGATCTGAGCCACAGTCAGCTCCTGGTCTTAGTTTTGCTGACTATATAGAGTTTCTCCATCTTTGGCTGCAAAGAATATAATCAATCTGATTTGGGTATTGACCATCTGGTGATGTCCATGTGTAGAGTCTTCTCTTGTGTTGTTGGAAGAAGGTGTTTGCTATGGCTGCAAAATCACTGCAGATGGTGACTGCAGCCATGAAATTAAAAGATGCTTGCTCCTTGGAGGAAAAGTTATGACGAACCTAGATAGCATATTCAAAAGCAGAGACATGACTTTGCCGACTAAGGTCCATCTAGTCAAGGCTATGGTTTTTCCCGTAGTCATGTATGGATGTGAGAGTTGGACTGTGAAGAAGGCTGAGCGCCAAAGAATTGATGCTTTTGAACTGTTGTGTTGGAGAAGACTCTTGAGAGTCCCTTGGACTGCAAGGAGATCCAACCAGTCCATTCTGAAGGAGATTAGCCCTGGGATTTCTTTGGAAGGAATGATGCTAAAGCTGAAACTCCAGTACTTTGGCCACCTCATGTGAAGAGTTGACTCATTGGAAAAGACTCTGATGCTGGGAGGGATTGGGAGCAGGAGGAGAAGGGGACAACCGAGGATGAGATGGCTGGATGGCATCACGGACTCGATGGACGTGAGTCTGAGTGAACTCCGGGAGTTGGTGATGGACAGGGAAGCCTGGCATGCTGCGATTCATTGGGTCACAAAGAGTCTTCACGACTGAGCGACTGAACTTAACTGAACTGATGATCAGTGTGTTCTCTTGGAAAACTGTTAGCCTTTGACCTGCTTCATTTTGTACTCCAAGGCCAAATTTGCCTGTTACTCCAGGTGTTTCTTGACATCCTACTTTTGTATTCCAGTCCCCTATAATGAAAAGAACATCTTTTTTGGGTGTGAGCTCTAAAAGGTCTTGTAGGTCTTCATAGAACTGTTCAAATTCAGCTTCTTCAGCATTACTGGTTGGGATATAGGCTTGGATTACTGTGATAGTGAATGGTTTGCCTTGGAAATGAACAGAGGTCATCATTCTGTCGCTTTTGAGATTGCATCCAAGTACTGCATTTAGGACTCTCTTGTTGACTATGAGGATTACTCCATTTCTTCTAAGGGATTCCTGCCCACAGTAGTAGATGTAATGGTTATTTGAGTTAAATTCACCCATTCCAGTCCATTTTAGTTTGCTGAATTCTAAAATGCCAATGTTCACTCTTGCCATCTCCTGTTTGACCACTTCCAGTTTGCCTGGACCTAACATTCCAGGTTCCTATGCAATATTGCTCCTTAGAGCACTGGACTTTACTTCCATTACCAGTCACATCCACAACTGGATGTTGTTTTTGCTTTGGCTCCATCTCTTCATTCTTTCTGGAGTTATTTCTCTGCTTATCTCCAGTAGCATATTAGGCACCTATGGACCTGGGGAGTTCATCTTTCAGTATCCTATCTTTTTGTCTTTTCATACTGTTTGTGGGATTCTCAAGGCAAGAATACTGAAGTGGTTTGCTATTCCCTTCTCCAGTGGGCCACGTTTTGTCAGAACTCTCCACCATGACTCATCTGTCTTGGGTGGCCCTGCATGGCATGGCTCATAGTTACATTGAGGTAGACAAGTCCATGTGATCAGATTGGTTAGTTTTCTGTGATTGTGGTTTTCAGTCTGTCTGCTCTCTGATGGAGAAGGATAAGAGGCTTATGGAAGCTTCCTGATGGGAGAGACTGACTGAGGGGGATACTGGGTCTTGTTCTGATGGGTGGGGCCATGCTCAGTAAATCTTTAATCCAATTTTCTGTTGATGGGCAAAGCTGTGTTCCCTCCCTGTTATTTGACCTGAGGCCAAACTATGTGGAGGTAATGCAGATAATGGTGACCCCCTTCAAAAGGAGGCTACTGTGTTAAAAGCCTACTAGTCCTCCAGGGAGAAGGCAATGGCACCCCACTCCAGTACTCTTGCCTGGAAAATCCCATGGATGGAGGAGCCTGGTGGGCTGCAGTCCATGGGGCTGCTAAGAGTTGGACACAACTGAACGACTTCACTTTCACTTTTCACTTTCATGCATTGGAGAAGGAAATGGCAACCCACTCCAGTGTTCTTGCCTGGAGAATCCCAGGGACAGGGGAGCCTGGTGGGCTGCCATCTATGGGGCCGCACAGAGTTGGACACGACTGAAGTGACTTAGCAGCAGCAGCATTCCTCCTCCAAGGTAGGCGAGGCCTAGCTTATTTTAGAAATGTATGGAGCACTGTGGTTAGGCACAGATTCTGGTATCAGGCTATGTAGGTTTTAGATCTCCACATCATCTCTTCAGGCAGTCAGTTCAGTCACTCAGTTGTGTCTGACTCTTTGTGACCCCAAGGACTGCAGCACAGAAGGCTTCCCTGTCTATCACCAACTCCCGCAGCTTGCTCAAACTCATGTCCATCGAGTTGTTGATGCTGTCCAATCATCTCATCCTCTGTCATCCCCTTCTCCTCCTGCCTTCAATCTTTCCCTGCATGAGGGTTTTTTCCAGTGAGTCAATTCTTTGCATCAGGTGGCCAAAGTATTGGAGTTTCAACTTTGGCATCAGTCCTTCCAATTAGTCATGACTGATTTTCTTTAGGATTGACTGGTTGGATCTCCTTGCAGTCCAAGGGACTCTCAAGAGTCTTCTCCAACACCGCAGTTCAAAAGCATCAATTTTTCAGCGCTCAGCTTTCTTTATGGTCCAACTCTCATATCCATACATGACTACATGCCTCATCTCTTACTAACTGCTAATTTACTCCTCTATCCTTCAGTTTCTGCATCTGTAAAATGATATGATCATAATACCTACTGTATTGAGTTTCTATGATGAATAAATGATTTTATATTTGTAAAGCCTTTAGAACGGTGCCTAGCACAATAGTAAACACTCTAGAAATGCTAGGTATTATTTATTTTGTTATTTTGGCCAACAAGATGTTAAGTGGAAGTGTTCTGTGAGATATCCAGGAGGCAGTGTTCCTTCCTGCTTCCTTGGAGTTGGACTGTGGTTGGAGCTTGAACAGCCATCACGCAACAGGAAACATGAAACTAAGGATCACGGACTAGCTAGATCAAGCCTGGGGCCCTGATGGCTGTGAGGTACTGCAATAGTCCTGCACTGCCTTGCTCCATACTTCTCTTCATGACAGCAAAGCTTCTACTTGTTTAGGATAATGTTATTGTTAGTTTTTGTTGTTGTAAGCAGCAAAACTTAATACTAATTCTGTAAGTGTGACAGGAGGTCACACTTTTTACTGTTGAGAGATTATATCTCAGCTGTAACCCAGTAAAGTTCACCAATAAGAGTCAGAATGTTGGACTGAGGGGAAAGCAGTGGTTAAATAACCCTTATATAGTCCAGCTTGTGACCTGGTTTGAGGGAAATTTTCTAGGCTTGCCTTTGGGGAGAGATATCCCTTTGTATCCCAGCCCTGTCCTCACCTTTTCCCTCTGTCCCAAGCAGAGCTTCTGAGTCATTAGCTGCCTTTCCTTCTTTGCGGAAGTCACAAGAAGACTAGAACCATGTTGATAACTGTATTTAAGAGGTGGTTAGTACCCTTTATTTTTCAAGATAGTTATTTTCTAGGTGTATCAAGGCATCATTTCTCTTTCCTTCTTTCTTCCTGGAATCTTTCTTTCTGATTTCCTACTACACAGTGACTCCAATTGACCCTGTCAGGTTCAGCCTCCAAATCCGTGTCCTTCAGACAACCCCCTCTGATTGTTCTAGCTGATTAAGTAGCTTATTCTGTGGTTCTAGCAGGAAGACCCCCATTCTTGCTGCTCCCTGTTGGAAGGCAACATGAGTCTTCATTACCTGGGAAGGTTTGGAAGCAATGTCCATGAAGCAGTGAAGAAAGAAGGGGGTCTCTCAATGCAGTCAAATGAACTGAATGAAATATGCTGATAAGTGGGAGCAATGTAGCACAGACCTCCTTCCATTTTATCTACCCCTTTTATCCCATTTTATTTGAATCCCTACACTTCATATGTATATTATCCAGACATCAACTCTAGATTTGGGTTAATAAAGTATTCTATTGCCATGTTAACTGAGAACACTTTGGCTTTCGACATCTTATTGCCTAGAGTGTCCTTTCACAGATCCAAAATATCTGTGTGTTTAGTAGTCCATCTTTCCTGGAGTCCCTTACTTTAGCAGCTCAGAAGAACTGGCAGAGGCTATGAAATATATTTTTCTTCTTCGTTCCCACCAGTCTCTGTGAGTAGAAGGGAACATACTGTTACTAGTATGAAATATGCCTCCTCCTTTAGAATGCAAAAAGAGAAAGATTAATTTTGGATTTAAAAAGATAACTAAAATCAGTATTATACTAAGAACACTTGCTATTCATTGGTTACTATGGAAAACAATGTGTGAAATCCTTTATGTATATTAATTTGTTTCATCATCTCAACACCATGGGTACATATTATTAATGTACCTACTTTGCTGATGAGGAAAGAAGCTCAGGAAGGTTAAGTAGCTTATCCAGAGTCACACAGCTAGTATTTGAATTCAGGGTGATCTGACTCCAAATTCCATGGTTTCAACCATATGCTGTACTGCTTCTCTTGTCAGTCAGTGTGTGTGTGTGTTCAGTGGCTCAGCTATGTCTGACTCTTTGTGACCCCATGGACTGTAACCCAACAGCCTCCTCTGTCCATGGCATTCTCCAGACAAGAATCATGGAGTGGGTACCTGTTCCCTTTTCCAGGGGATCTTCCCAACCCAGGGATTGAACCCACATCTCCTGCAGTGGTAGGCAGATTCTTTACCACTGAGCCACCTGGGAAGTAGTCCTTTTGTCAGTACTCCTTACTTAATCTGTATGATTTAATGTATTGTTTGGAAGTATGATATAATGGAAATAATGGCTCTGGCATCAGACCTGAGTTTGAATCTGAACTTGTTCTTCTGCTAGTGCTTTGACCTTGTGCACACCTGTATCACTTAAGTGAATGAGTGAATGTGTGAATGAATAAACAACATATCTTGCAGCAGTGTGGTGAGGATAAGATGTAAATATGCCCAGCACATAGCAGATACTAGATGAGACTTTTCTCCATCTGTCCTTTCTCTTTCACGTGGTTACCTTGTGTTTTGCCAATGATCCTATATATACCTTCATGACAGGGGCATGTTTTTGTATCTTATAGACTCACTATCATATACAGTGCTGGGCACACTATCAGTTGAGTCACTCAGTTGTGTCTGACTCTTTGCAGCCCCATGAATCACAGCACACCAGGCCTCCCTGTCCATCACCAACTCCTGGAGTCCACCCAAACCCATGTCCATTGAGTTGGTGATGCCATCCAACCATCTCATCCTCTGTCATCCCCTTCTCCTCCTGCCCTCAATCTTTCCCAGCATCAGGGTCTTTTCAAATGAGTTAGCTCTTTGCATCAGGTGGCCAAAGTATTGGAGTTTCAGCTTCAACATCAGTCCCTCCAGTGAACACCCAGGACTGATCTCCTTTAAGGTGGACTGGTTGGNAACCATCTCATCCTCTGTCATCCCCTTCTCCTCCTGCCCTCAATCTTTCCCAGCATCAGGGTCTTTTCAAATGAGTTAGCTCTTTGCATCAGGTGGCCAAAGTATTGGAGTTTCAGCTTCAACATCAGTCCCTCCAGTGAACACCCAGGACTGATCTCCTTTAAGGTGGACTGGTTGGACCTCCTTGCAGTCCAAGGGACTCTCAAGAGTCTTCTCCAACACCACAGTTCAAAAGCATCAATTCTTCAGCGTTCAGCCTTCTTTATAGTCCAACTCTCATATCCATACATGACCACTGGAAAAACCATAGCCTTGACTAGATGCAGCTTTGTTGGCAAAGTAATGTCTCTGCTTTTAAATATGCTATCTAGGTTGGTCATAACTTTCCTTCCAAGGAATAAGCATCTTTTAATTTCATGGCTGCAATTGCCATCTGCAGTGATTTTTGGAGCCCAGAAAAATAAAGGCAGCCACTGTGTCCACTGTTTCCTCATCTATTTGCCCTAAAGTGATGGGATCGGATGCCATGATCTTCGTTTTCTCAATGTTGAGCTTTAGGCCAACTTTTTCACTCTCTTCTTTCACTTTCATCAAGAGGCTCTTTAGTTCCTCTTCACTTTCTGCCATAAGGGTAGTGTCATCTGCATATCTGAGGCTATTGATATTTCTCCCAGCAATCTTGATTCCAGCTTGTGGTTCTTCCAGCCCAGCGTTTCTCATGATGTACTCTGCATGTTAGTTAAATAAGCAGAGTGACAATATGCAGCCTTGACGTACTTCTTTTCCTATTTGGAACCAGTCTGTTGTTCCATGTCCAGTTCTAACTGTTGCTTCCTGACTTGCATTCAGGTTTCTCAAGAGGCAGGTCAGGTGGTCTGGGATTCCCATTTCTTGAAGAATTTTCCACAGTTTATTGTAATCCACACAGTCAAAGGTTTGGCATATCAATAAAGCAGAAATAGATGTTTTTCTGGAACTTTCTTGCTTTTTCAATGATCCAGCGCATGTTGACAATTTGATCTCTGGTTCCTCTGCCTTTTCTAAAACCAACTTGTTCATCTGGACGTTCACAATAGGAAGTCAATTAATACTTTTTGTATTACCGCTTTTTATATTTATATAATAGCTTTAAAATTGAGTTATAATTTACATACAATATTGTGTTAGTTTCGTGTATACAACATAGTGATTATCTATTTTTACATATTGTGAAATGATCACCACAATAAGACCAGTTACCATCTGTCAGCATACAAAGCTCTTATAGTATTATTGACTACATTCCTCATGTGTACATTACATCCCTGTGATTTATTTTATAGCTGGAAGTTTGCCTTCTTAATCCTCTTCACCTATTTTGTTCTCTCCTCCCCTCTGGCAAATGCAAGTTTGTTCTCTATATTTGAGTCTGTTTCTATTTTGTTGTGTTCATTCATTTGTTTTTGTGGTTTTTTTTTTTTTTTTTAGATTTTACATATAAATGAAATCACATAGCATTTGTTTTCCCTCTGTCTGACTTATTTTACTTCATATAATACCATCCAGGTCCATCCATATTACCACAAATGGCAAGATTTCATTTTTTTTCTTTTGTTTTTCTGATAGTTATTACTATATGGAAATGCAACCAATTTCTGTATATTAATCTTGTATCCTGCCACTTTACTGAATTCGTTTATTAGTTCCAATTTTTTAGGTGGAGTTCTTTAGGGTTTTCTATATACTTTATCATGTCATCTGCAAATAGTGACATATTACTTCTTTGTTTCCAATTTGGATGCCTTATATTTGTTTTTCTTGACTAACTGCTGTGACTAGGACCTCTAATAATATATTGAATAAAGTTGGTGAGAGTGGGCATCCTTGTCTTATAATATGTTTTAAAAGGAAGTCTCTTGTATTAAAATTTGACACCTATAAAATATTTTAGAGGTTTTTCTCCATTTTAGAAGCAAATAATTAACTGAAATTGCTGTTTTGGTCCCCTTTGTAGTGTATGAAAACAGTATAAGCGTGTTTATAAATGCTTTAGCAATATTTTTTCTAACGTATAACATGGGAGATGAGTAATCATTGTCAAAAGCATCTCAGTTTAGCTTACAATTTTCATGTCCTCTCCCAAAATGAGAATTAGTTTTTTATTTGAGAATAACTTTGGAAATCCTTGAATGTCCATTTTCTTTAATGGACACCTTTAGGGCATTAAAAAATTAGTTCATTCAGATGATTAGTCAACTTAAAAAAAATTAGCCAATCTATTTGAGTGAATTGTCTTTTTCACTTATTTGACAGAGTTTTTAATCAAAATTACTGAGGGGATATCTTTGTTATTTTTTAAAAAATTGAAATTTATTTATTTTAATTGGAGGCTAATTACTTTACAGTATTGTATTGGTTTTGCCATACATCAACATGAATCCGCCACGGGTGTACACGTGTTCCCCATCCTGAACCCCCCTCCCACCTCCCTCCACTGTACCATCCCTTTGGGTCATCCCAGTGCACCAGCCCCAAGCATCCTGTATCCTGCATCAAGCCTAGACTGGTGATTCGTTTCTTATATGATATTATACATGTTTCAATGCCATTCTTTATTTTTATATATTTATTTTAATTCATTTCTTTGGCTATACTAGGTCTTAGTTGTGGCATGTGGGATCTAGTTCCCTGACTAGGGATCAAATCTGGGCCCCCTGCATTAGAAGTGTGGAGTCTTAGCCACTGGGCCACCAGGAAAGTCCCTACATCTTGATATTTTAGCATCTTGTGTTTAAAACAGTAATATAAGACCTTTAAATAGAGAATTAGAGACATGGATGATAGATTTAAGGAAACCAGAAACAATAAGACATGGAGGATAGATTTAAGGAAACCAGAAACAATATAAAGAGACAGTCTACAAAATGGGAGAAAACATTTGAAAATAATGTGACCAAAGGATTAATCTCTAAAGTATACAAATAGCTCATACAGCTCAAAGTAAAAACAAACAAAACAAAACAATTAAAAAAAATGAGCAGAAGCCCTAAATAGACATTTCTCCAAAAAAGACATACAAATGGCTAAAAGGCACATAAAAAATGCTCAACGTTGATAATTATTGTTCATTGTTTTTCAGTCACTTACTTGTGTCTGACTCTTTGTGACCCCAATGACTGTAACATGCCAGGCTTCCCTGTCCATCACCAACTCCTGGAGGTTGCTCAAACTCATGTCCATTGAGTCGATGATGCCATCCAACAATCTCATTCTTTTCTCTTCCTGCCTTCAATCTTTCCCAGCATTAGGGCCTTTTCTAATGAGTCAGCTCTTTGCATCAGGTGGCCAAAGTACTGGAGCTTCAGCTTCAGCATCAGTTCTTCCAATGAATATTCAGGATTGATTTTCTTTAGGATTGACTGGTTTGATCGCCTTGCAGTCCAAGGGACTCTTAAGAGTCTTATCCCACACCACAGTTCAAGACCACAGTTCAAAAGGTGCTCAGCCTTCTACATGGCCCAACTTTGACATCCATACATGATTACTGGAAAAACCATAGCTTTGACTATATGGACCTTTGTTGGAAAAGTAATGTCTCTGCTTTTTAATATGCTATCTAGATTGGTTATAGCTTTTCTTTCAGGGAGCAAGTGTCTTTTAATTTTATGCCTGCAGTCACCGTCTGCAGTGATTTGGAGCCCAAGAAAATAAAATCTGTCATTGTTTCCCTTATTTCCCCATTTGCCATGAAGTGATGGGACCAGATGCCATGATCTTAGTTTTTTGAATGTGAAGTTTTAAGACAGCTTTTTCATTCTCCTCTTTCATCTTCATTAAGAGGCTCTTTAGTTCCTCTTAGCTTTCTGCCATAAAGGTGATGTCATCTGCATATCTGAGGTTTTTTATATTTCTCCCGGCAATCTTGATTCCAGCTTGTGCTTCATCCAGCCTGGCATTTCACATGATGTACTCTGCATAGATGTTAAATAAGCAGGGTGACAATATACAGCCTTGACATACTCCTTTCCCAATTTGAACCAGTCTGTTGTTCTATGTCTGGTTCTAACTGTTGCTTCTTGATCTGCATACAGGTTTCTCAGGAGGCAAGTAATATGGTCCGGTATTTGTTAGAGAAATGTAAATCAAAACCACACTGAGGTTCCACCTCACACTGGTCAGAATGGCCATTATCAGAATGTCTACAAATAACCAATTCTGGAAAGGGTGTGGAGAAAAAGGAATCCTTCTATATTGATGGGAATGTAAATTCGTACAGATACTATGGAGAATAGTATGGAGGTTCCTTAAAAAAATAAAAATAGAGCTATCATATCATCCTGCAATCCCACTCCTGGGCATATACTGGGATAAAAACTTAATTTGTAATGATACATGAACCCCAGTGTTCACTGCAACACTACTTATAATATCTAAGACATGGAAGCAACCTAAATGTCCACTGACAGATGAATGGACAAATGTGTACGTATATGCAATGGATGAAATAATGCCATTTGTAGCAACATGGATGGCCCTAGAGATGATCATACTGAATAAGTCAGAGAGAGATGAATATATGATATCACTAATATGTGAAATCTAAAATAAAATTATACAAATGAATATATTTACAAAACAGAAACAGACTCACAGACTTAGAGAACAAACTTATGGTTATCAAAGGGGAAAGGGGAGTTCATTGTTCAGTTGCTAAGTTTTGTCTGACTCTTTGTGACTCCATGGACTGTAGCATGCCAGGCTCCTGTCTTCTATCTTCCATAGTTTGCTCAAACTCATTATCATTGATTCATTGATGCTATTTAACCATCTCATCCTCTGCTGCTCCCTTCTCCTTTTGCCTTCAATCTTTCCCAGCATCAGAGTCTTTTCCAATGACTCTGCTCTTTGCATCAGATGGCCAAAGTATTGGAGCTTCAGCTTCAGCACCAGTCCTTCCAATTCAGGGTTGATTATCTTTAGGTATGACTGGTTTGATCTCCTTACTGACCAGGGGACTCTCAAGAGTCTTCTCTAGCACTGCAATTTGAAGCAGAATTCTTTGGTGCTCAGCCTTCTTTATGGTCCAACTCTCACATCTGCACACGACTACTGGAAAAACCATAGCTTTGACTACACAGACCTTTGTCGGCAAAGTGATATCTCTGATTTTTAATTTGCTAAGTTTGTCATAGCTTTCCTTCCATGAGCAAGAGTCTTAAATTTCATGGCTGCAGCCACAGTCCAAAGTGACTTTGGAGCCCAAGAAAATAAAATCTGTCACTGCTTCCACTTTTTCCTCTTTTATTTGCCATGAAGTGATGGGACCAAATGCCATGATCTTAGTTTTTCTAATGTTGAGTTCCAAGCCAGCTTTTTCACTCTCCTCTTTCACCTTCATCAAGAGGCCCTTTAGTTCCTCTCCATTTTCTGCCACTGAAGTGGTATCACCTGCATAGCTGAGGCTGTTGATATTTCTCCCAACAGTCTTAATTCTAGCTTGTGATTCATCCAGCCCAGCATTTTGCATGATGTACTCTGCATAGATGTTAAATAAGCAGGGTGACAATATACAGTTCAGTTCAGTCGCTCAGTCGTGTCCGACTCTTTGCGACCCCATGAATCGCAGTACGCCAGGCCTCCCTGTCCATCACCAACTCCTGGAGTGCACTCAGACTCACAGCCATTGAGTCCGTGATGTCATCCAGCCATCTCATCCTCGGTCGTCCCCTTCTCCTCCTGCCCCCAATCCCTCCCAGCATCAGGGTCTTTTCCAATGAGTCAACTCTTCGCATGAGGTGGCCAAAGTACTGGAGCTTCAGCTTCAGCATCATTCCTTCCATTACTTCCACTACCTTTGTTCATAGTAATGCTTTCTGGGCTTCCATGGTGGCTCAGTGGCAAAGAATCTGCCTGCCAATGCAAGAAATGTGGATTCAATCCCTGGGTTGGGAAGATCCCTTGGAGGAGGAAATGGTAATCCAGTCCAGTGTTCTTGCTGGGAAAACCCCATGGACAGAGGAGCCTGGTGGGCTACAGTCCGTGGAGTCACAGAGAGTTGGACACGACTAGGTGACTAGCGCACACGCATGCAATACTTCCTATGGCTCACTTAACTTCACACTAGGGTGTCTGGTTCCGGGTGAGTGACCACACCGTCGTGGTTATCCAGGTCATTAAGACCTTTCTTGTATAGATCTTCTGTGTATTCTTGTCACCTTTTCTTAATTTCTTTTGCTTCAGTTAGGAAATGGGCAGGAGGGATAAATTAGGAGGGTGGGATTAACATGAGCTGTGTGTTACTTGCTCAGTTGTGTCCAAATCTTTGTGATCCCATGGACTATAGCCCACCAGGCTTCTCTGTCCATGGGATTTCCCAGGCAAGAATACTGGACTGGGTTGCCATTTCCTTCTCCAGTGGATTAACATTTACACACTGCTATATATAAAACAGATAACCAACAGGTACCTACTATATAGTACAGGAAACTATATTCAGTATTTTATAATAACCTATAAGGGAGAAGAATCTGCATATATATATATATATATATGCTGAATTACTTTGCTGAACATCTGAAACTAACACAATATTGTAAATCAACTATACTTCAATAAATTTGTTAATTAACTAATTTAAATAAATAAAAATTAAAGGTCCAAATGATATCTAAAATCAATCCCAAAAGGAAAAACTCTCGAGAATGAAAAGAGAGGCAATTTTTAAAGAGAATGATTGAGAATTTTCCAGATTTGCTAAATGACATGAGTCTTTAGATTCTGGAGGCATGAATCTTAAGTAGAATGAACAAAACATTATCTGCTTTCTAGATATCTAGAATATCTGACAGTTACATAGTGCTTATCATGTGACAGATGCTGTTTTAAGTTTTTAGCATATATTAACCCTTATATTTCTCATACCAGCTCAATAAATCAGATACTAATTTTATCACAGTTTTGGGAATGAAGAAACTAAGACTCACAGCGGAAGTGATTTGCCAAGGTCACAAAACTAGTAAGTGGATGAGCTGGAACTGACACTCTATACTGTCTGGCTGCAGAGTCCTAAAGCTATACATAGTGTAGCTCAACAAAATAACTAAATATAAGTCAGGAACTATCTTTCACTTGTTCACTGTTGAATCCCTAGCACCCAGTATAATGACTGGCTCATAATATACAGTCAATAAATGTTCATTGCGTTAATAAAGGAATGAATAAGTGAATAAACATTGATTTGCAGTGACTATCCAGTGTGGCTGTATAGACCAAATTGTCCCATTACCAACTGGCTACCTAGTAATGGTGAAATTTGTTATACATAGGGCCAGTTTGTTTGAAGTGATGCCAGGCATCTTGGCAATTAGAGTCATACCTTAATATCCTCTCCCACAGTACTAGCTTTACCCTGTGACTTTGGTGATCTGTTAAAATGGTTCTGAGTCCCAGCTCCAAATTGTAGCTGAACCCTAGATGCCACCTGCTAACCTATGTGACTGTTTGGAGCCCAGAATCAGCAGGAGCCTGGGTGGAGAGAATCCCAATTATGATTTTAAAAATCCGTGTGATTATCCATACAGATATGGATCTGTTAACACAAAGACAGCAAGAAGCAGCTGGAAACTCTCCATAGCCTGCATGTTCTCTGGGGAGCTGCCTGATCATGTGATCACAGAACATATGGATTCTTAGCAGAATGAAATAATCAACATGCTTATAACATAAAAGCGTCTGAGAAGCAATAAGAAGCCATCTGCCTCTCAGTTATGAGACTAAACTCAGGGCTAGTATTAGGCCTCTTGTGCGTTACAGCTCCATTTTACTCTTAATTCCAAACAGATTCGTATTAAAACAGACTCCTAAAAAAGCCTAACAGCCTAAGTGGGTAATCACTCTCTGAAAAACGCAATCTCTCTGCCTTCACTCTGGGGCCCTTATGTGGCATTAAACAATTTTTAAAGTTTTAAGAGAATGAGTTTTCACTTAAAAGATGGCAGAGACTGCCTTGTCTGTCTCATGCCTCAGAATACTGAGCCATATCTACAATCTAATCATTGGAATTCTTAGGTTGATAATGCAACTTTCTAGAACTGAAGTGCTAGTCAGTGTTTAATACGATATACCTACTCAGGACCCCTGGTCTAAACACTTCACTTGAAGTGATAGGTCTCTTCAGTGAAGTAATTAGTAAAAGGCTAATTCAATAATGCAGTTGGCTTTGTTAATTTTTTCCTACACTGGACAAACCAGCTGTTTTTTTCGAATTGTTTGCCTCAACCAGTTGTTTTAGCATTCTGTATTGAATAATGGCTATAATAAAATCTGTCTACAAACTAGTGCAAACTTCTGAATGACAACAGGCATGACGCTATGCAAACATTGACATTCTGTTCTCTGTTGCTCAGAAATAGAAGGATTTGGCCATTTAATCATGATAAAAGATAATGAAAGTGTAAATTGTTAACAGAAATGTTGTCAACACATACCATTTCCTGCACTCAAGTGTGACTATTGGTCATGGGTGTAGTTACTTAAGAAATCAATGATGTGGGAGACAAATTGGTAATAATATACTCATCTTTTATCAAACAACAAGACTTCAAAAATCTGTCTACAAACTAGTGCAAACTTCTGAATGACAACAGGCATGACGCTATGCAAACATTGACATTCTGTTCTCTGTTGCTCAGAAATAGAAGGATTTGGCCATTTAATCATGATAAAAGATAATGAAAGTGTAAATTGTTAACAGAAATGTTGTCAACACATACCATTTCCTGCACTCAAGTGTGACTATTGGTCATGGGTGTAGTTACTTAAGAAATCAATGATGTGGGAGACAAATTGGTAATAATATACTCATCTTTTATCAAACAACAAGACTTCAATAGGTTTGGGCATGATTAGTAAATGCTCCTTTTGCTCTGAATAAACCTTCCAATTTGCATCCATCACCACATATTTCCTAAGAGAAGAGCTGGTGATCTTTTGATTTCATGAAATTTTCTCATTCATAATTGTCATTAACTGAATACAGCTGGATCTATCCTCTTTTCTCTGATTTCTCTTACCAGAACACGATTATTCTGCTTTCTTAGGTATATAGCTGAAAAAGAGATAAATCAAAGAGATAGAAGAATTACTTTTGATTGAAGGAGGTGGAGGTGCTATAAATACATGTCTAGACATCCCTTTTTAACTTCCATCTCTGCATCATTAATAAATTCATTAATGAGGGCCCTGTTCACAAATCTATTATCAACTCTAATCATTTGTGTGTTTGAATCAAGGTCTTCTGCCTTCATTAGTGTCATTAATGCCTGTCAGCAAATGATAATTTGTGAGAGAATCTCACAAATTTATCTGCATTCCCAAAGTGGAGACCCAAACCCAGTCAGTATTCTTGCATGACAGCAGCTGTAACAAATGGCCATCCTTCCCAGGAGAAGTGTAAACAGGTCGCTAATTAATGCATTTACTGTTAGCCTCTGTTTAGTCTTCAGTCACAGCATATTCATTCATTATGTCGGGACACCAAGTACAATGTGTTATGGAAATGAGGTATTTGTACAGTCTCCTTAGATTCACATGACAGATTGAGTTATCTACCTGTTTTTCTCTCGGCCCTTTCCCAGATATCAGAGAGTATACAAATGACCTTGGAGAAGGTCCTACTTTATTACCAGCCTTCTCATGTAAATTGCATAATGGGTTGACAGTTTACTTAAATACATGCAATGAAAATCAGCTCTTGGTGTGTGTGTAGAGGTGGAGGATAAAGTTGGAGGGTATTAAAGAGGAAAAAGGAAAGTAAATTCTAACTTTTAGGAGATGTGATATGATGGCAGGGAGTTGAAATCAAAGTTAGAGGTGGAGGGGTACAAAGAGAGGTTTGTTGCTGCTGAAAGACTGAAGTACAGATGGATGGTCAGTCCCGTTCCCTCACAGCCACAAAATGACTGACAGTTCTGAAAGGAAGATCTAGTTAGAACAAACTTCTCTTTCTTCCAGCTGGCAATTCTAAATTCCCTAAATCCTTAGGTAAAAGCTTCAAGTAAAGAGTGGGGGCATCAAGGAAGCTCAATTATGCCTTATTTATTGGCCATATAGGCTGCATATTTACCGTAAATAACAATTCTTATCATAAATCAGGGCTCCCCTGGTGGCTTTGGTGGTAAAGAATCCATCTTCCAATTCAGGAGATGCGGGTTCAATCCCTGAGTTGGAGGGATCTGGAGGGATCCCCTCCCTGAAGAAGGAAACGGTAACCCACTCCAGTATTCTTGCCTGGGAAATCCCATGGACAGAGGAGCCTGGTGGGCTGTAGTTCACAGGGTCACAAAATGTCAGACACAACTGAAGCAACTGAGAACATACGCATGCATACATAAAGTAATCAGCAAGGACCTACTGTATAGCACAGGGAACTCTACTCAATACACTAATAACCTATATGGGAAAAGAATCGGAAAAAGAATACATGTGTGTGTGTGTGTGTGTGTAACTGAACCACTTTACTGTATACCTGAAACTAGCACAACAGTGTAAATCAACTATACTGTAATATAAATAAAAATTAAATAAAAAGTTAAAGAAGTAGATGAGGGTGAGACAAACTGGAGTCTTATTTGTCATACTAAGAGGTTTTGGACTTTTTCAGGAAATGGTTAATGGAAGCATGACATAGCCAGATTGGGTGTTTTAGACATGACCTTGGTGGCCATGTGGAGGATGGACTGGAGTAGGGAGAGACTGAGGGCAAAGAGAGTGTTCAGGAGCTTGACAGAGTAACCCGAGTAAGTGATAAGGAGGGCCTGAACTAAAACAGAAACATTAAAGATGGAAAAGTGGTTTGAATTTAAGGGATATTTGACATCAGTTAACAGAACTAGTGACTAAGTAAACGCGGGGGTGAGGGTAGTGGGAATTAAGAGTCAAGATGTCCTTACGGTGGTTCCCTTACTTTCAGAGATGCTTGAGAGCTATGGGACTATGGTATGTAGTTATGAATGTGCAAATGGAGAAACTGATGCATAGGGATTGTATAATTTGTCAAAGTCAAGTCAGGATTAATAACTGTCAGGATATTAGCTCCTTTAATAGGCCGACTTTCTAGGCTTATGAGGGAAACTTCTTTTTCTTAAGGTTATAGACCTAAATCTGAATTTATAGGTTTGAAATGGGAAATGCTTTTGTTATTTGGTCTTTTCTGTTATTCTTTTCTTTCAGGAATAAGGCCATTTTTTCACGTTTTCCTGATGACCACACATACAATTTGATCAAGATGGATTCAGCCAGTGAAGTGGAAAGTGCAGTAGTTGGGAGTCAGGGACTGTACAGTCTAATCCTAGTTCTTTCACTAAGTAGGTGCTTCAGTTTAGGAGGTCACTTAACCCATCTGGGCCTTAGTAGTCTCATCTCTAATGTAATAAGCAAGCCTTAATATTTGGTTTATTTTTGTCTCTATGATTCATTCTGTGATCTGTGTGATGTAATGCCAAATAACTTGCTAGAAAAATATTCACCCACCAAANGCTCTCAGTCTTGTTTTTGCTGACTGTATAGTGCTTCTCCATCTTTGGCTGCAAAGAAAATAATCAGTCTTCTCTCAGTGTTGACCATCTTGTGATGTCCACCTGTAGACTCTTCTCCTGTGTTGTTGGAAGAAGGTGTTTGCTATGACCAGTGCATTTTCTTGGCAAAACTCTATTAGACTTTGCCCTGCTTCATTCTATACTCCAAGGCCAAATTTGCCTGTCACTCCAGGTGTTGACTTCCTACTTTTGCATTCCAGTCCCCTATAATGAAAAGGCCATCTTTTTTGGGATGTTAGCTCTAAAAGGTCTTGTAGGTCTTCACAGAACTGTTCAACTTCAGCTTCTTCAGCATTACTGGTTGGGGCATAGACTTGGATATGTAGACTCTTCTCCTGTGTTGTTGGAAGAAGGTGTTTGCTATGACCAGTGCATTTTCTTGGCAAAACTCTATTAGACTTTGCCCTGCTTCATTCTATACTCCAAGGCCAAATTTGCCTGTCACTCCAGGTGTTGACTTCCTACTTTTGCATTCCAGTCCCCTATAATGAAAAGGCCATCTTTTTTGGGATGTTAGCTCTAAAAGGTCTTGTAGGTCTTCACAGAACTGTTCAACTTCAGCTTCTTCAGCATTACTGTTAGGGACATATACTTGGATTACTGTGATATTGAATGATTTGCTTTGGAAACAAACAGAGATCATTCGTCATTTTTGTGATTGCATGCAGGTACTGCATTTCGGACTCTTTTGTTGATTATGATGGCTTCTCCATTTCTTCTAAGGGATTCTTGCCCACAGTAGTAGATATGATGGTCATCTGAGTTAGATTCACCCATTCCAGTTCATTTTAGTTTCCTGATTCCTAAAATGTCAAAGTTCACTCTTGCCATGTCCTGTTCGACCACTTCTAATTTGCTTTGATTCATGAACCTAACATTCCAGGTTCCTGTGCAATATTGCTCTTTACAGCTTTAGAGCTTGCTTCCATCACCAGTCATATCCATAGCTGGTTGTTATTTTTGGTTTGGCTCCATCTCTTCATTCTTCCTAGAGTTATTTCTCCACTGATCTCCAGTGGTGTATTGGAGATATCCTACATCCAAGGTCAGTAGCCATGGCTGCGGGGCGCTGGAGTGGCAAGTGTCTAGAGGAGCTACCCCACGTCCAAGGTAAGAGAAATCCCAGTAAAACGGTAGACGCTGAGAGAGGGCATCAGAGGGCAGACAGACTGAAACCACAATCGCAGAAACTAACCAATCTAATCACATGGCCCACAGCCTTGTCTAACTCAATGAAACTATCAGCCATGCCATGTAGGGCCACCCAAGACCAACCAGTCATGGTGGTAAAGTCTGACAGAATGTGGTCCACTGGAGAAGGGAATGGCAAAGCACTTCAATATTCTTGCCTTGAGAACAGCATGAACAGTAAGAAAAGGCAAAATGATAGGACACTGAAAGATGTACTCCCCAGGTTGGTAGTTGCCCAATATGCTGCTGGCCTCATTATAACCCAGGATGAACCCAGGATGAAGCAGGTAAAAATGGCCTCTGGTGTTTTCACATCCCCTTATGTTCTTTTTCCAACATTGTGGTAGGTGTTTTTCCCTTACTTGGTAACATGCAGGGGCCTTATTTTATCACTTAGCTGTCCAAAAATCACTGCTTCCTTTTTTCCTTTTCTCAAAAAGAATTAGTGGTTTATTCTTTTAATTATTAAAAATTCTCACTTTTTAATGAATTGATATCTCTCCTTCTCTGACTCCAAGATTTTATTGGGGGTAATATAGCACAATTTCAGAATAGACTATAGTGATACAAACTGCAGAAGAACGTTATTTTCTGATAATTCCAATATATGTGCTAATTAATAGTTGTAGACATCTGCACATTTGACTGTGATGTGTTTTGTCAGAGTTTTAGTGATTTCTCCTGTGTCTATAAGGAAGTGGTGAACAAACACTCTCTAAATGGAGGCTTTTAAAATCAGGAAACAATTCATGCCTCTAGGGTGAGTCAAAACAAGGTGATCATTAGATTTGGGGGTGGGGGCAGTGGTAGCTATAAGATAAAAGGAGCAGATTTTGTTTTGCTTTCATATTAATAACACAGATGGTGACACTACTGAATACAGTCATATCTTAATAAATTATAGTTACACTGGCAGCAGTAAGGAAACTTAGAATGAATACAGAACAAATAGACACTTCTTCATAAAGTAATGAGAGTTGCCCTTAACATGATGAGTTTTCAACCAGTCAAGTAAAAATAAAGTTTGCTAATGAGAGATGACAACCTTAAATATGGCACGTGGAGTGAATTCACACATTAGGTACAGGAAAAAAAAAAACAAAACACGAGTTTTCTAGTTATAAACACAAGTTACATTTGTATCTCATTAGTAAAAAATAAAACTTGCTAATAGGTGATAACCTTGCTGTGTCAGTGACATCAAGAGTGCCTTAATTGTTGTAACGCTGTAGAAGTGCCTTCCATGTACGTTAGCGAAATAGACTAAAAACACTCCTCTGTGAAAATGAGTGATTTCCTGCTCTTCCCTTCATTCAAAGCAGCAATAAACACCTGGCGCGTGCTCATCCCTGCTCTCTTTTTGTCCAGCTCCTCCCTCCATTTCACAGACTCTTAGCTGGAAAGGGTCACCTTGTTCATTCACTCATCTGATGCTTGGAGGCTTTCCAAAGGAGAACAAGCAGAAGCGCTTGGGCAGCTCTGGTGACTGACCTGCTGAAGCGCCTGCTCTGTGCCCGGATGCCCCTGGCCGCTCAGAGCCCTCCTGCTCTGCACCTCCTTTGCGCCGGCCCTGACTCCGCTTGCTGGGGCTGCACAGAATACTGCCAACACCTCTTTGAAACGACAGCCCTTCACGTAGTCATCAAGCCGTGTAGAACATTTTTTTCCTCAGACTAAACATCCTGCATCTTTCTATCATTCCTCATAAAACTTTCTTCACCCTCTGGCCACTTTCTCCTGTCCACATGCTTCTTAGATGCAGCATCAAAATGAAATGCAACTCTAGAAGGGGCGTAACCATGCAGCATAAGATTGCAAGTTTTCTTAATTTTTATAAAAAGAGACATGTTCATTCTGCTTGGACTCAAATTAACTCTTTCTAAGTCATATGAGATTGATTGAAATAGTGATTTAAAAAAAATCATAGCGCTTCTACTGTATAGTCATAAGGGACTTGATTTAGGTCATACCTGAATGGTCTAGTGGTTTTTCCTACTTTCTTCAATTTAAGTCTAAATTTGGCAATAAGGAGTTCAGCTCCCAGTCTTGTTTTTGCTGACTATATAGCACTTCTCCATTTTTGGCTGCAAAGAAAATAATCAGTCTTCTCTCAGTGTTGACCATCTGGTGATGTCCACGTGTAGAGTCTTCTCCTGTGTTGTTGGAAGAAGGTGTTTGCTATGACCAGTGCATTCTCTTGGCAAAACTCTATTAGACTTTGCCCTGCTTCATTCTATACTCCAAGGCCAAATTTGCCTGTCACTCCAGGTGTTTCTTGACTTCCTACTTTTGCATTCCAGTCCCCTATAATGAAAAGGACATCTTTTTTGGGATGTTAGCTCTAAAAGGTCTTGTAGGTCTTCACAGAACTGTTCAACTTCAGCTTCTTCAGCATTACTGTTAGGGACATAGACTTGGATTACTGTGACATTGAATGATTTGCTTTGGAAACAAACAGAGATCATTCTGTCATTTTTGTGATTCCATGCAGGTACTGCATTTCGGACTCTTTTGTTGATTATGATGGCTTCTCCATTTCTTCTAAGGGATTCTTGCCCACAGTAGTAGATATGATGGTCATCTGAGTTAGATTCACCCATTCCAGTTCATTTTAGTTTGCTGATTCCTAAAATGTCAAAGTTCACTCTTGCCGTGTCCTGTTCGACCACTTCTAATTTGCTTTGATTCATGAACCTAACATGCCAGGTTTCTGTGCAATATTGCTCTTTATAGCTTTATAGCTTGCTTCCATCACCAGTCATATCCATAGCTGGTTGTTATTTTTGCTTTGGCTCCATCTCTTCATTCTTCCTAGAGTTATTTCTCCACTGATCTCCAGTGGCGTATTGGAGATACCCTACATCCAAGGTCAGTAGCCATGGCTGCGGGGCGCTGGAGTGGCAAGTGTCTAGAGGGGCTACCCCACGTCCAAGGTAAGAGAAATCCCAGTAAAACGGAGACGCTGAGAGAGGGCATCAGAGGGCAGACAGACTGAAACCACAATCGCAGAAACTAACCAATCTAATCACATGGCCCACAGCCTTGTCTAACTCAATGAAACTATCAGCCATGCCATGTAGGGCCACCCAAGACCAACCAGTCATGGTGGTAAGGTCTGACAGAATGTGGTCCACTGGAGAAGGGAATGGCAAAGCACTTCAATATTCTTGCCTTGAGAACAGCATGAACAGTAAGAAAAGGCAAAATGATAGGACACTGAAAGATGTACCCCCCAGGTCGGTAGTTGCCCAATATGCTGCTGGCCTCATTATAACCCAGGATGAAGTAAAAAGCAGGTAAAAATGGCCTCTGGTGTTTTCACATCCCCTTATGTTCTTTTTCCAACATTTTGTTAGGTGTTTTTCCCTTACTTGGTAACATGCAGGGGCCTTATTTTATCACTAACTGTCCAAAAATCACTGCTTCCTTTTTTCCTTTTCTCAAAAAGAATTAGTGGTTTATTCTTTTAATTATTAAAAATTCTCACTTTTTAATGAATTGATATCTCTCCTTCTCTGACTCCAAGATTTTATTGGGGGTAATATAGCACAATTTCAGAATAGACTATAGTGATACAAACTGCAGAAGAACGTTATTTTCTGATAATTCCAATATATGTGCTAATTAATAGTTGTAGACATCTGCACATTTGACTGTGATGTGTTTTGTCAGAGTTTTAGTGATTTCTCCTGTGTCTATAAGGAAGTGGTGAACAAACACTCTCTAAATGGAGGCTTTTAAAATCAGGAAACAATTCATGCCTCTAGGGTGAGTCAAAACAAGGTGATCATTAGATTTGGGGGTGGGGGCAGTGGTAGCTATAAGATAAAAGGAGCAGATTTTGTTTTGCTTTCATATTAATAACACAGATGGTGACACTACTGAATACAGTCATATCTTAATAAATTATAGTTACACTGGCAGCAGTAAGGAAACTTAGAATGAATACAGAACAAATAGACACTTCTTCATAAAGTAAGAGAGTTGCCCTTAACATGATGAGTTTTCAACCAGTCAAGTAAAAATAAAGTTTGCTAATGAGAGATGACAACCTTAAATATGGCACGTGGAGTGAATTCACACATTAGGTACAGGAAAAAAAAAAACCAAAACACGAGTTTTCTAGTTATAAACACAAGTTACATTTGTATCTCATTAGTAAAAAATAAAACTTACTAATAGGTGATAACCTTGCTGTGTCAGTGACATCAAGAGTGCCTTAATTGTTGTAACGCTGTAGAAGTGCCTTCCATGTACGTTAGTGAAATAGACTAAAAACACTCCTCTGTGAAAATGAGTGATTTCCTGCTCTTCCCTTCATTCAAAGCAGCAATAAACACCTGGCGCGTGCTCATCCCTGCTCTCTTTTTGTCCAGCTCCTCCCTCCATTTCACAGACTCTTAGCTGGAAAGGGTCACCTTGTTCATTCACTCATCTGATGCTTGGAGGCTTTCCAAAGGAGAACAAGCAGAAGCGCTTGGGCAGCTCTGGTGACTGACCTGCTGAAGCGCCTGCTCTGTGCCCGGATGCCCCTGGCCGCTCAGAGCCCTCCTGCTCTGCACCTCCTTTGCGCCGGCCCTGACTCCGCTTGCTGGGGCTGCACAGAATACTGCCAACACCTCTTTGAAACGACAGCCCTTCACGTAGTCATCAAGCCGTGTAGAACATTTTTTTCCTCAGACTAAACATCCTGCATCTTTCTATCATTCCTCATAAAACTTTCTTCACCCTCTGGCCACTTTCTCCTGTCCACATGCTTCTTAGATGCAGCATCAAAATGAAATGCAACTCTAGAAGGGGCGTAACCATGCAGCATAAGACTGCAAGTTTTCTTAATTTTTATAAAAAGAGACATGTTCATTCTGCTTGGACTCAAATTAACTCTTTCTAAGTCATATGAGATTGATTGAAATAGTGATTTAAAAAAAATCATAGCGCTTCTACATAATGGCTGCACTTCATCCTGTCCTTATACAGCCGTTTATATGGATCCACACGTCAATGGTGACTACAGCCAGGAAATTAAAAGAACGCATGTTCCTTGGAAGAAAAGCTATGACATGCCTAAATAGCATATTAAAAAGCAGAGACATTATTTTGCTGACAGAAGTCTGATTAGTCAAAGCCATGGTTTTTCCAGTAGTGATCTATGGATGTAAGAGTTGGACCAACCATAAAGAAGACTGAGCACCAAATAATTGATGCTTTCAATCTGTAGTGTTGGAGAAGACTCTTGAGAGTCCTTGGACTACAAGGATATCCAACCAGTCAATCTTAAAGGAAATCAACCCTAATGTTCATTGGAAGAACTGATGCTGAAGCTGAAACGCCAATACTTTGGCCACTTGATATGAAGAACTGACTCATTGGAAAAGACCCTGATGCTGGGAAAGATTGAAGGCAGGAGGAGAAGGGGACGACAGAGGATGAGATTGGATGGCATCACTGACTCAATGGGCTTGAGTTTGAGCAAACTCTGGGGGATGGTGAATGACAGGGAAGTCCAGTGTGCTGTAGTTCAAGGGATTGAAAAGAATCGGACATGACTGAGCAACTGAACAATAACAGCATGTCAGACCATTTATTTATTCCTACTAGTCTACATTTTGGGCTTCCCTGGTGGTTCAGACAGTAAAGAGTCTGCCTGCAGTGCTGGAGACCTGGGTTCCATCCCTGGGTTGGGAAGATCCCCTGGAGAAGGAAATGGCAACCCACTATGGTATTTTTGCCTGGAAAATTTCATAGACAGAGGAGCCTGGTGGGCTACAGTCCATGGGGTCGCAAAGAGTCGACTGAGCAACTAACTTTACTAATATTCATTTTGAATGAATATTTGTATTTATATATTTATATTTGTGCAAATATACACACGTGCTTCTATTGCAAACATGGTCAAAATAATCCAATGAGTCCTATAATAATTCAGTGCCTGTCTTTAATAATTACCAACTTATGCCAGTCTTTGTTTCATCTTCATTTCTATCCACTTTCTATAACTCTTATGTTATTTTGAAGCAAATACTAATGTATAATTTCATCTATAAATATTTCACTATGTATCTGAAAGTTAAAAAGACTACAATACTATTATCGCAATAATAGTCCTATTTTAATAAAACTAAAGAGTGAAAAAAAATATTCATTTTGGGGTCGATTCATTATTTCTACCTATTACACTCTTTTCAAAGAACTTTCAGAGTATGACAGAAATGTCGAGATCATCCAATCCAACACCAAACAAAGATGCAAAGTCATTGACTCCAATGAATGATGGTTGGAGTCCCTGAGGCTTCACTGTCTCCTCTTCTCTGTCTTGGTCTCTTGTGATAATCTCTATACTTCCAGCAATATTGTCTTTTCCCTCTGGTGTTGAGGTTCTTTAATGGACTGGAACCTGGTGATCTGGATTAGACTGATAAGAAAGTAAAGGAGAGAGAAAGAGGCTGATATTCCTTGGTTTACGCAGAAAGCCAATAAAGCCCCTGCATGGGGCTTGCTCTGTTCACGAAGGCCTCAGGTGCCCTCTCAATGCAGTGAAGGCGCAGAGCACCTTCTCAAGAGGGTCTTAGCAGCCTGGGCAGGAAAGTGAACTCAGAGAGCCTCTGCGCTCCAGGGGATCAGCCTGAAAAAGAGAGAGAGGGAGAGAGAGAGAGAGAGAGAGAGAGAAAGAAAGACATGGGACCAGAGCTCTGATGGAGCAGAGGTGTTTTAATCAACATGGTGTGGGCATATATACTGTCTTACAAGGTAGTTATTCTCCTAAAGATAAAGATTAAAATTCCAGACTTATAAAACATAGGCGATCCATATTAAAGAGAGAGAGAGTTGTAAACAATCTCTTTTACCGTATGGTTCACAAGAAGGAAGAGGGTACTTATCACCGTATAGAAAAACTAATGAAGGAAATGCCTGGATTCCTCAGCCCCCAGGAGAGGCTTGCCTCTCAATTCCGGAGTATTCAGGAATTAATAAGGAACAGAGAATTCCTGACAGATCTAAAACAGCACACAGGAAGCTTCCTGTTAAATGCTTCCTGACACTCTGGTTATTGAATGACTGATTTTAAGAGCCCACTAGCTTTCCTTTGGGCTTCCCAGGTGGTGCTAGTGGTACAGAACCTGACTGCCAATGCAGGACACATAAGAGATGTGGGTTCGATCCCTGGATCCACGAGATCCCCTGGAGAAGGGAATGACTACCCACTCCAGTATTCTTGCCTGGAGAATCGCATGGACAGAGGAGCCTGGTGGGCTGCAGTCCATGGAGTCGTAAAAAGTCGGACACATCCGAAGCGACTGAGCATGCATGAACGCAGCTTTCATCTGGATCACTACTGTAAAGCATTATTGTGAAAGATACTTTCTTGTTTCCTTTACAGAAGAAGTCCTAAAATGACATCCTTTTCCTGCCTGAGATCTGGTGTTCCACTGACATTTGGGGAGACAAATTTAGTGATCTCAGAGTAAGTGCTGATACCTCAAATTGCAGATGCTTTAATAACAGTAACAATAAAAAAGATGAACCTTCTCACTGTGTTGGGATTCAGGAAATGTTCATTCTAATCCTAGCAGTATCTCCTTGGGCAAGTGAACTCATCTCTCAAAGCCTCAGCTGCTCAAACGAAAAGAGCCAGATTGTGTTTTGTGACCTTGCGCCTGATGCTCGGTTATGTGTAGAAACGCCTCAGTTTCTTTATCAAGGGAGCAAGTTTAAAATTTCATCATTAGAAACTGAGTTCTCTGTGCTAAGGCAGGAGGTCTCCTTTCAAGTCCAAATACTCCATGGGAAAATTCACGCGTTTAAATTAGCTGCTAGTACTGCAGAGCACTGCTTCCTGGAAGGTGCCCAGTGGAACAGTTAGTGAAGGAAGCTCTGAATGGGGTGAAATTAATAGCAGGAAAGTGTAGGTGGGAGAAAGCTGAGAAACCACACTGGGAAATGCAAGGCCTCATGCACTCCATGGGGAGTCTGGAGGGAGACTTAGAAGCTGTGAGCCCAAGTATGGAAGGATGAAGACAAATTACTGTAGGAGCTGGAAGGGAATTAAGGAGACCACCCTGTCGCATCTCTCATTTTCCAGATGAGGAGACTGAACCCGAGGTTGCCAGCTGTAAATGGTGGGTCAGGGGTCTGGTTCCTGTGCAGTGTGCTTTTCCTCTCAATCATGAGGACAAACTGCACCATTTCACGTGGAACGGCTTGCTCTCATGGTCCAGGACCATGCAGAGTGAGCAAGATTGATGAGGTGGTTGCAACAGTCTCTCTGGGAGTGGAAAAGCCTCTTCCTGAGGCTGTGTGACCACGCTCTCAGCACCACCCAGGTTGAGACATCAGTGCGGCGGCCTCTGTGGAGATGGCAGAGAGCTCAAGGCAGACCGCTCTTAGGTGCCCGTCTAGGGAGGCCGATGCACCAATTAACTGGGCTCCAAGTCCTGCTTGAGGACAGTCATGGAACGATTCTGCAGCTGAACATGCAGTCCCAGATGAAGGAAGACAGATGTCACCAGTCAAATGGCTCCTAGATGGGGGAGGACGCTCATGGAGTGAAGGGTGAAAGCCTTGGGGAGGGGGAAGGGGCTCCATGCCTTTGCTCCCTCCCAGGGCATGGGCTGAGAACTCTCAGTATTAGCATTTGCAGGTTTTGTTCCTGAAAGGTTGCCACTTTTGGATTTTTCTTAAAGCTTCAAGCTTGCTCATGGTGGCTGAATAATCACTGGTCACCTCCTTCTACCATCCTGGATCTCATTTGAAAGGAAGGCCTCTTAGGATGACACTCTACCGCTCCCCACTCCCCAACCTAACTCTCCAAAATGAGAGTCAAGGGCAGCCTTGCTTCCTGAGCAGCTCTCTATGGTGGTGCTTCTTAAACACACAGGGTGTATGAATCACCTGGGCATCGTAAAATAATGCAGATTCTAACTCAGCAGGTCTGGAGTGGAGCCTGAGGTTCCATCCCCCAAACAAGCTCCCAGAAGATACTGATGGTGCTGCTCTGTGGACCACTCTTTGAGTGGCAAGGTAGAGTTCCAGCTTAGTGTCAGCCTGACATGGGGAGACACTGGTGAGGTCTGCTTGGATGGTCTTTCCCTCTCCATTCCTAGGAGTGTTTAACCAGGACCTTCCTGGGCCCAGGGGGAAATGATTGAGCCTATTAGGCACTAGCAGTGAACATAGTTCTTTGCCCCTAAGCCTCCTTAATCAAATCTGCAATATTTGTGGGTGGGACTGTTTGCTTTCACAGACACCCTGCACTTGCCCACAGTAATTAGGTAATTGAATTGCAAACAGTAATTAGCTGCCTAACTGCCTGCTTGTTCATGCAGGTATCCAATTTGCTTTTGAAATGTGGATTATACTGGTGAAAGTGGAAGCTGCCTAGAAAGGCTTCAGGCACGATTGGGAAGATCTACTGAAAAATCCCATCCTGAGTGAGTGGCTGCTGCCTCCTTCTCCCTTATATATATATATATATATATTTAAAAATTTTCTCCCTCTTCAAGTTACTCTGATTACATTTTTCTCTTCAGATTTGGGGAATCTTAGTTGCATTGTGTTACTTAGGAGAAAGGAGAGGTGGTATTGGATGCTTGCTTTTGTGTCTTCAGGATAAAATTAAAAACTAAGTGTTGTGCAATAGAGTGACAGCTGGTTTGCTGCTTTCTTAGTGAACTGACAAGCTTTTTTACTTCCTGAGAGCTTGTCTCTCTGCTCAGCCCATCAGAAAACAGGTGAGGGCTTCTGCTGCTGTTCCTGCGGGATGCATGTTCCACGTCGTGGCCCCATAAACACGGCTCTCTTTAAACCTGTGCTTATTTTCATAAGAAAAAAGCTTAGAAATCAGAAACATCTGCTTCTCTGATGAAATGAGTTTGTGTCCAGGCTTTCCAAGATGCTTCAGTGAGGACGTGAGGCGATTCCCCCCACCCCTTTTGAAATTGTTATTTGTTTTAAAATATGTCTCTCAATTCTGTCTTCCCACCCACCTGTAACGTCTAGGACTGGACTCTCCTGTATCCTGGCCATGTGTCCCTGAGCATCTGGGCATGAGGTTGGAATGGTTATCTAATTCACATCACACTCTAGAGTGCTTGGGAAGCTGCTTCTAAGGGATACCTTGAACCTGTTGACCTACAAAGCAGTGTTCAGCTAAGCCAGCCTATCCTTTCTAAACTGGTCTATCCTTTCTAAAGGTGAAATCTTTGAAGCCCACAATCATTCCAAGTGTAGAACAACAGAGAGTTTGGTTAGAACAGTGCTGTCTTTGTAAATTATATTATGATAGTATTCATTTACCCATGCTGCGTTGTTGGTCTTTTCCTTTCTTTCATGTAACAATAGTTTTGACTAGATTTTTGCATGAAGTGGCTCAGATGCTAAAGTGTCTGTCTGCAGTGCAGGAGACCTGGGTTCAATCCCTGGGTTGGGAAGATCCCCTGGGGAAGGAAATGGTAACCCACTCCAGTAGTCTTGCCTGGAAAATCCCATGGATGGGGGAGCCTGGTAGGCTACAGTCCATGGGGTCGCAAAGACTTGGACATGACTGAGTGACTTCACTCTCTTTGCATGAGGGTTAAATTTTTAGGAGGAAAAGTATCTTTCAAAAATCCCCTCTTTTTTAAAAGAACGATTGACACAAAACCCACTGTGTAGAGTCCAACTTTAAAGGATGTATATAAAACCTGGAGAAGGAAATGGCAACCCACTCCAGTATTCTTGCCTGGAAAATCCCATGGATGTAAGAGCCTGGTGGGTTATAGCCCATGGGATCACAAAAGGATGTATATAAAAGAGGACATAAGAACATTTAAGCTAGATTGCTGAAATCCATTTAGTTTTAATTTTATTATGAAGTATATTGAATGCTGTTACTGATCTTTTGGAGGTAGGTGGAAATCTGAGGTGTCATCAGTACAAAATGGAAAGGAGTGAAAACCAAGGGCAATTTTATATTCAGCGTAACAGGATAAAATTTACAAAAAATATGATTTTTTTGAAATAATAATGAAGTAATTTTTAGGTTAAGATGAGAAATTAGAACATTAATGACTGTTGCTCATATAATATAAAGAGATAAGTTTTATATTTTTAAGGTTCTTCCTACTTTTTTTCTCAGATTTTTCAACAGGCACTAAAGAATCCCTAATATTGTTCTTTCTATAACAGGGGCTGCGAAGATTCCCAAAGGATTAAGGGTTTAACTTTTGATCTCTTTGACGAGAAGGGAGTGTTCTTTCCCAAGGTATTACTGTGAGAACAGCGCTGAATTTGGTTTTTCCCTTCCATGCCTCCTGGAGTTGCCTTCATTTATGCTTCCTAATTTCTCTGCTGGACCATGGCAATCCCATTGGATGTGTTGCCCCTCCATCTTTTTTCTCTTCTTGTGCACACTGTCCACATTGGCACCAAGATTATTTCTTTAAAAAAATCATCACATACTCTGAAGTGTTCCTGCTGCTCAGAGTTAAAATCCATACACAGCCTGGCTCCTATCTTGTTAGGGAAATCTTGTCAGCAGCTCTCTGCCTGGCCACGCGCCCAGTACCCTTATCATGATCAACTTCTCAACCTTCCCTGAATTTATGTCTCTCCTTCTACCCTGTCACCTGGTTCAGTGGACAAGGACTCAGACCAGGATGAAAACAGGGACCGGTTGTAGGATATGGTCCAAGCTCAGGTAGAAGGGACGAACTTATGGGTAGATAATTAGGACTGATTATACTTTAATCCTTTCAAAGGTTTATTGAGTAGAAAGAACGCTTGTCTAAATAAGCTCTGTGCATCGCAGTTATCCATAGCACATTGCTTTATAACCAACATTCAAGGAATTATATTAGCCTCCTGGCTACAGAGCATATGGAAGTCCAGATGGGTGTAGGTTTTTTTCCCTTTTCATTTTGTTCCACTTGTGCTGACAGTATCAGATTTTCCATCTCCAGAGTCATAGCTTGTACTTGTAAATAGTGGGTTCAGTGGAAAAGAAGAAGGGAAGGTACAAAATGTGTTTTATGAGGAAAGAACCGAGTTCACCTTCCTTCTTAATGTCTGGTAATAACATGGGTATCCATGATGATCAGCTCCTCTCTGGCAGGAAAAATTCAAGGTTTGGTGATCTTTAGGAAATAGTCCTTTTAGAACATCTGCAGCTTCACAGAGCTAACGAATCTACCGGTTGAGTGAAATTTTCCCTTTAGATAATTTATAATCTGAGAATGCCTTTCTGGAAACAGCATCCAACCTTTGATTTTGCTTACTCTCCCTTCTCTCCCTTGTAACCCACAGGGCAGGGCAGGGACAGGACAGTAGGTCTTTCAACAAAGTGGAATACCCTTCATTTCCAGGAAACTGGAGAGAGGCGGGCAGATCAGCTCCTCTCTGGCAGGAAAAATTCAAGGTTTGGTGATCTTTAGGAAATAGTCCTTTTAGAACATCTGCAGCTTCACAGGGCTGAACGAATCTACCGGTTGAGTGAAATTTTCCCTTTAGATAATTTATAATCTGAGAATGCCTTTCTGGAAACAGCATCCAACCTTTGATTTTGCTTACTCTCCCTTCTCTCCCTTGTAACCCACAGGGCAGGGCAGGGACAGGACAGTAGGTCTTTCAACAAAGTGGAATACCCTTCATTTCCAGGAAACTGGAGAGAGGCGGGCCAGGGGAGCTGAGCTGGTACTGAGATTCCTCTTGCTGTTGGGAGAGGTCTCTAATGATTCTTCCCTGGGAATCTCAGCAAATGAAGCGAGTTCAGCAGTCCTAAGAGCAGGAAACAGGACCTAGAAGGCACACAGACTTTATGTCTGCATGTGTTCGTGTGCTGTGCTCAGTCATGTCCGACTCTTTTGCAACCCTATGGACTGTAGCCCTGCAGGCTCCTCTGTCCATGGGATTTCTCAGACAGTACTACTGGAGTCGGTCACCATTTCCCCTTCCAGGGTATCTTCCCCCAGGGATTGGATCCGCATCTCCTGTGTGTCCTGCATTGCAGGTGGATACTTGCCTCTGAACCATGGCAATGGTGGCAATAAAAATGCACGTGGACATGGTTGCCTTTCAATCACAATCCTGTAACTTACATTGTAAGTGAGCACATGTTCACCTACTAATTAGGACATTTGGTGAGAAATATAATAAATGTCAGGTATTTTGTTAGAAGAGACAAGATTTACCATGTACTGTAGAAAGTGAAAACGCATGTAAGCCCTTACTGCCAGCTGGCTGCACTCCTGTGAAGGCCCTTCCTTGATTGGTATTCAGATGAATCAAACCAGAAGCAAAGCTGATCCATGGAAAGTCCATCCTGTTTAGAGTTGTCTCCTTCAACCAGTTAATGAGACAACACAGAGCAGTGGGGAGAAGAGTGAAAACCTGTGAGTGATAAGCTCAAACTGCCTTTTTCCTAGCAAGAATGGGCAGGCAATTTGAATCAGATCACTTGGAAAAGCCAAAGGCGGTGATTCAGGAAGATGCAAATTGCTTGACCCATGACTGGGGTAGCCCTGGAGCTGCCTCTAAACGAGGAGGTATATTCACTCATCAGCAGGCTCTAATGAGAGTTGATACTTGAACAACACAGTTTGAAGTGCATGAGTCCGCTTAGTCATGGACTTTTTTAGTAGCAAATATTGCAGAATTACATGATGCATAGTTGGTTGAGTCCACGGGTGTGGAACTGTGGATACGGGGAAAGGTGTATACAGAGGGGCCAACTATAAGTTATGTACAGATTTTCTAGTGTGTGGAAAGTCAATGGCCCTAATGTCTGTGTTGCTCCAGGGTCAACAGTATGATGGATGCCTAAAACTGGGGAAATCTAGAGAATGTGGTTTATCTCTGTTTTGATAGGGGTCACAGCTGAAAGATATAAGCAAAGGGAATGATAGAGGACAACCTCTTAGAGATATATAATTCAGGGAGCTCTTGATTATACCAAACACTGCTAGGCAGGGTTTTGAAATCTCCCAAGGGACTCTGTATTCTGGTTTGAGGTTTCTACAGCCTTGACTCTCGTTATCCACATTGCATTCTTCTTCATTTCAAGAGTAGAAGGGAGAGACTGGCAGCCTCACGTGCTGCAGGGAGGATGCAACGTTAATAGTCCATATTGTGCTCCGTCTTCTTTTGCCAGGCAGATCACACCGCTGTAGCTTGTGCAGTTGAACAAGATGTTGCCTGCATCCATCCTTCAAGTGGGAAGAATATGCAAAGCTTTATGACCAGTGGAGTCATTGTCGCTGAGCTCAGTAGATGATGCCCATCTTTTGCTGTTATGGGTGGAGGCATTTCACTTCATAATTCATTCATTGAGGTCCTACTACCCAATATCTCAAAAGATGACTTTATATGAAGATGAGACCTTTAAAGAGGTCGTTAAATTAAAATTAGGGTGTTAGGATGGGCCTTTGAAATCTGGCTCATGTCCTTAGAAGACTCGGATGCAGAGAAAGAAAGAGAGACACTAGGGGTGTGCAGGCAAGGAGGGACCATGAAGGATACAATGAGAAGGGGGCCATCTGCAAATCAGGGGAGAGGCTTAGAACGGACTCTTCCTTCATGGTCTTCTGAGGAAGCCAACTCTGCCAGAACCTTGACCTTGAACTTTCAGCCTCCAGAACTATGAGAAAATAAACTTGTGTTGTTTCAGGCACCCACTCTGTGGTTTGTTATGGAAGTCCTTGCAAAGTAACATACTTGACTTTGTCTCGTTTGAATATTCTGTGGTCCAGTAACTTGATGGGTTAAACTTTCAAAGGAGATGAACTTTACTTTTCCCTGGTTTCCACTCAGACAGTAGCTATTTCTCCATTGCTGCTCATGGTCACCAACCTGGACATATTAAAAACACTATGTGTACTACTTGGTAATCTCCCAAGCCCAAGGAGGCACTGTTAACTTGTCTCACATGGACTGAGTTCTTTAAAACTAGAATCTGAAAAGTCTGCTAATATTTGATATTTTAATATTGACGTGCTTGAAGAGAGGGCTAAGAAATAAATGACCACTTCAGCGCTGTTCTAGCTCAGTGATCCACAAGCATCCTTTGAAAGGACTTTGATCTTCTCCAAGGCTCTATGTAAATTCAAAGTATATAGTATTTCTAAAATATCATCTGTGATTAAAATTTTTTCTATTGGATGTGGATGGAAATCACATAGATAATATTTAATAATCAGGAGATTGACATGTAAATCACCATTGTTTGAAAAAGCTCACTCATGCAAAGATGTAATTTTCTCTCTCCTCCCTAAACCAGTAAGAAAGCAAATAACAACCTTCTTGTAGTCCTGTGGTTAACAGATTGAAGATTTGTGTTGGGGGATATTAGAAATGCTTTTTTTCTGGAGCTTTCTGGTTGATAAAGTGTTAGATAATGCAAGCATTTTACCGAAACTCATTTCCTCTGCTTAATGACTAATTGCAGTGAAATACACATGGCTTCAAAAATAATGTCTTTTCTATTTGATTTTTCCTTCTGATTCTTATATTTAAAATTCCAGTTGTGCTAGAAATATGATATGTCTAACACTTTTTGAAAATTATATAGATCAAAAGAGAAAGCATGTTCATGAAAGCTTTGATAGTTTCCTTCTAATAAACCCCCTTTTAGACATTTAAAATTTATATAGAAAAGTAATGTTCAGTTGGGAAATGCTCAGATATTGTGCTTTAAAACTTAATTTATATGATCAGCTTGATTCACATGGTGCACATTATCCCTAACTTGTTGGCAGAGGGAAAAATTTAGCTTGATAATATTTTATACACTTTGTGAAAAGAAAATATGCTTATTAGGGAACCCAGGAGGCAATGCTGAGCTGCTGCTAGCACAGGTACTAGCTCAGTGTGTGCTCAGTTGCTGTAATTGGGCTAGGAAGACCTCTGTCTGTCCAATTTTCTGCTGCTCTAGTCCCTAAGAGATCACTAATTTGTTTCTTATTCTATAGCCAAATCCAATAGCAACAGAAGACAACATCTGTGTTCAATGGGTATATTTTTGCCAGCTTACATTAAATAATTCATTGCAAATGTTTGTAGGCTGAAATTAGCCTTTATTAAATATAGAAGCAGGCATCATTACCATTCCCTGATGAGTACAGTCAACCCCTTATATGGTTCCTCTCTCCAAGTGCTATTGTCAGGACTTTACATTATTTTTTAAGCATTTCATACTCACCCAGTTTTCTGGGTGGAACTGTGTCCCTCTAAGAAGGCGTTACATTTCATACCCCCTCACCCAGTTTTCTAGGTGGAACCGTGTCTCTCTAAGAAGACGTTACATTTCATACTCACCCAGTTTTCTGGGTGGGGCTGTGTCCCTCTAAGAAGACATTACATTTTTAAAGCATTTCATATTCCCCCAGTTTTCTGGGTGGAGCTGTGTTCCTCTAAGAAGACATTACATTTTGAAGCCCCAGGACCTGTGCACGTCACTCCAGTCGTGTCCAGCTCTGCACCCCAGGATCCAGCCCGCATCCCTCAGGTCTCCTGCATCGGCAGGCGATTGTTTACCACTAGCACCCCTGGGAAGCCCAGATCTTAGGATCATCAAGTTAAGGTGAAATCATCAGGGTGGGCTTGAATCCAGCATAACTGGTGTCCTCAGAAAACGGGTAAATTTGGACACAGAGATAGACACACACAGAGACGCTGACAGGGAGGACAGTGTGGAGCCACAGGAAGGACGCCACTGATGAGCCCAGGAGGCCAGGAGAGAGGTCCAGAACAATTCTCTCTCACAGTCTTCAGAAGGATGCAACCCTGCTGATACTTGGATTCCAGACCCATGAAGCGATACGTTTCTGTTGTTTACTTGACTCAGTTTGTGAGTCTTTGTTAAAGCAGCCTTATGAAACTCACGCACTAACTGATATTAAGTCTACTATACTTCACATCCTGGAATGTGAAGTCAAGTGGGCCTCATAAAGCATCACTACGAACAAAGCTAGTGGAGGTGATGGCATTCCAGTTGAGCTCTTTCAAATCCTGAAAGATGATGCTGTGAAAGTGCTGCACTCAATATGCCAGCAAATTTGGAAAACTCAGCAGTGATCACAGGACTGGAAAGGCAATGCCAAAGAATGCTCAAACTACTGTACAATTGCACTCATCTCACATGCTAGTAAAGTAATGCTCAAAATTCTCCAAGCTAGGCTTCAGCAATATGTGAACCGTGAACTTCCAGATGTTCAAGCTGGTTTTAGAAAAGGCAGAGGAACCAGAGATCAAATTGCCAACATCTGCTGGATCACCAAAAAAGCAAGAGAGTTCCAGGAAAACATCTATTTCTGCTTTATTGACTATGCCAAAGCCTTTGACTGTGTGGATCACAATAAACTGTGGAAAATTCTGAAAGAGATGGGAATACCAACCACTTGACCTGCCTCTTGAGAAACCTATATGCAGGTCAGGAAGCAACAGTTAGAACTGGACATGGAACAACAGACTGGTTCCAAATAAGAAAAGGAGTATGTCAAGGCTGTATATTGTCACCCTGCTTATTTAACTTATATGCAGAGTACATCATGAGAAACGCTGGGCTGGAAGAAACACAAGCTGCAATCAAGATTGCCAGGAGAAGTATCAGTAACCTCAGATATGCAGATGACACCACCCTTATGGCAGAAAGTGAAGAGGAATTTAAAAGCCTCTTGATGAACGTGAAAGAGGAGAGTGAAAATGTTGGCTTAAAGCTCAACTTTCAGAAAACAAAGATCATGGCATCTGATCTCATCACTTCATGGGAAATAGATGGGGAAACAGTGAAAACAGTGTCAGACTTTGTTTTTGGGGGGCTCCAAAATCAATGCAGACGGTGATTGCAGCCATGAAATTAAAAGACGCTTCTCCTTGGAAGAAAAGTTATCACCAACCTAGATNTGGCTTAAAGCTCAATATTCAGAAAACGAAGATCATGGCATCCAGTCCCATCACTTCATGGGAAATAGATCGGGAAACAGTGGAAACAGTGTCAGACTTTATTTTGGGGGGCTCCAAAATCACTGCAGATGGTGACTGCAGCCATGAAATTAAAAGACACTTACTTCCTCCTTGGAAGAAAAGTGATGACCAACCTAGATAGCATATTCAAAAGCAGAGATATTACTTTGCCAAATAAAGTCCATCTAGTCAAGGCTATGGTTTCCTGTGGTCATGTATGGATGTGAGAGTTGGACTGTGAAGAAGGCTGAGTGCAGAAGAATTGATGCTTTTGAACTGTGGTGCTGGAGAAGACTCTTGAGAGTCCCTTGGACTGCAAGGAGATCCAACTAGTCCATTCTGAAGGAGATCAGCCCTGGGATTTCTTTGGAAGGAATGATGATGCTAAAGCTGAAGTTCCAGTACTTTGGCCACCTCATGTGAAGAGCTGACTCATTGGAAAAGACCCTGATGCTGGGAGGGATTGGGGGCAGGAGGAGAAGGGGACGACCGATGATGAGATGGCTGGATGGCATCACGGACTCGATGCACGTGAGTCTGAGTGAACTCCAGGAGATGGTGATGGACAGGGAGGCCTGGTGTGCTGCGATTCATGGGGTTGCAAAGAGTTGGACACAACTGAGCGACTGAACTGAACTGAACTGAATAACGTGTTCTTAAGAAAGGTCATACTAATCAGGAAAATTAAGCTGAAGAATAGTCATTCTGGCTGAGTAATACAGCTGAGTCTCCAAGAGGAAGTTTTATGTTCTGTGACACAATCATCCCAGGAATAAGCAGCCACTGGGTCTGATGGCACAGCTCAGCCCAGACTTGTCCCAATGCTGCATCTATAGGTTCAGACATACTGTTCACACTGGTCAAAACTGGTTTATAGATACGTTCATTTGTGTTGTATTTTATATTCCACATATAAGTGATGTCATATGACATTTTTCTCTTTCTGACTTAACTTCATTTGTCAATGGCACCCCACTCCAGTACTCTTGCCTGGAAAATCCCATAGACAGAGGAGCCTGGAAGGCTGCAGTCCATGGGGTCACTGAGGGTCGACACAACTGAGTGACTTCACTTTCACTTTCACTTTCATGCATAGGAGAAGGAAATGGCAACCCACTCTAGTGCTCTTGCCTGGAGAATCCCAGGGACAGGGGAGCCTGGTAGGCTGCCATCTATGGGGTCGCACAGAGTCAGACATGACTGAAGCGACTTACAGCAGCAGCAGTAGTAGTATGATAATCTCTAGCTGCATCCATGTTACCACAAATTGCATTATTCCATTCCTTTTTATGGCTGAGTAGTATTCCATTGTATATACCACATCTTTATCCATTCATCTGTCAACATTTAGGGGTACATGTATCTTTTTGAGTTATAGTTTTGTCTGGATATATGACCAGCAGTGGGATTGCTGAGTCATATGGCAACTCTATTTTTCGTTTTTTGAGGAACCCTCCATACTGTTTTCCAAGTGGCTGTACCAATTTACATACCCACCAAATGTGTAGGTTTCCCTTTCCTCCACACCCTGTCCAGCATTTATTGTTTGCAGACTTTATAATGATGGGCATTCTGACTAGTGTGAGGTGGTACTATATAGTAGTTTTGGTTTGCATTTCTCTAATAGTTAGCAATGATCAGCATCTTTTCATGTGCCTATTGGCCATCTGTATGTTTTCTTTGGAGAAATGTCTATTTGGGTCTTCTGCCCATTTTTCTATTGGGTTGTTGTTTTGTTATTGAGTTGTATGAGCTATTTGTATATTTTGGAAATTAAGCCCTTATTGGTGACATCATTCACTAATATTTCCTAGTCCTTTCTTTTTGTTGATGGCTTCCTTTGCTGTGGAAAAGCTTATACATTTGAGTAGGTCACATTTATTGTTGCTTTTATTTCCATTGTCTTAGTAGACTGACCTAAGAAAACATTGGTATGTCAGAGAATATTTGCCGGTGTTTTCTTCTAGAGGATTTATGGTATTAAGTATTATATTTAAGTCTTTAGTCAATTTTGAGTTTATTTTTGTGTATATTGTGAGGGTGTGTTCTAACATTGATTTGCATGTAGCTGAAATCATCTCTCTTATGGATATTTGACTGAATTTCTTTTTTTTAAGTTCTTGATTTCATCTTTCATAGACCCCACCTCAAATCTTTCTGTATACTCTCGTGGGATGATTAATATCCTTGACACTTAAAATATTTGGCATATTTAGACTAAAATTCAAATCTCACATTTATCAACTATATAATCTTACAGAAGGTATTTACTCTTCTGCAAGCCTCCATTTTCTAACCTGTAAAATGGTGATGATAATTAATTTCTCATAGTATTCCTGTGAATAAATGAGATATCATCTCTGGATCTTAAGTCAATAAATGGCAGTATTGATTGATTGCTTACCCTTTGATAATTTACTCCTCTTGGAATCACTCTTGGGATAGGATATATTTTAACATTTTCTTCTTTTTAATAAGAAGTTGACATAATTGATCTGTTTTTAGTGGAAGATAATACTTCATTTATTCCCTAAAGAAGAGGGAAGGCATGGATTTGCATCTTCTTTTTAATAAAGGAAACCAATTATATTGAAACAAAGTTACTGTTTTTTGTATAGTGATATATGTGCTTCTTTATTAACATATCAAAAACAAGATCTAACAACTATGATTATGTTAATGTAGTGATGAGAATAAATGATATTTTGAGATATCTTCAAAAGCTATAATGCAGTCTGAACACAGTGATTTCTGTTGGTTACAAAGTCATAAGCACTCTTAAAATTTCTGGGGCTTATTGCCCAGGTATATAGGAGAATGTTAAATTTCAGTTACAGGTGAGTGAAAATAAAGATATAATTTTCTCCCAAATAGGTTCACAACACCCCTGAAATCTATAGATGCCAATTAAGAGTTTCTGGTTACAGAACGAAATAGGAAGAAAGGAGAAAGCGATCAGTGACTGAGCCTTAATACTCCCTCTGCCATTTAATCTTATTTTTTAAAATTTTTATTGGAGTATAGTTCAAGTGGATACAGTGGCCTCGTATTACACGGTATAGTTAGTTTTATAGTAGTGAAAAATTGTTCACCCTACTCAATAAGCTGTTGAGTGTGTAGTGATTTCAATTTCCAGGAACAATTTAAATGAAAATGGCTGCTTTTGAGTAAGACACAACAGGAAATGACAGGTGGGATTTGACCCACAAAGAGTTAAAACAGCAAAATTAATTTTGGAGGAAAATTAAGATTCTCCTACAGTCTCAAAGCTTTCTTCTCTAATCACGGTGTAGACACTATCAGTGAACAGAGAATCTTTGTATTATTTCCAAGTTTCTCCCATTGTCAGTCACTGCGACAAAGTGCTGGCCAATTTGACACAATGATGAATCACTCCAGACATTGAGTTTTCACATAGCTGTCAAGGGTTCTCAGTAGACTCTGGCGTCTGGAAATGCCACAGACCAACACTGGGTACTCTGCTCATGAACAAAGCTGGAATTTGGCAAAAATTAAACAGATGTACTTTAGAGAAAAGAGATATGTAATAATATTTACTAATTTTTACCATGTCTTCATGTAGTAACTGATTTAAAAGCCTATTAAGAAAATTCTCACTTTTCAAATCTCTTCCTAACTATGCTCTATTGAAATGAGTTAAATTTAAGAGTACATTGAAAAGTTTAAATACAAAACTTTTGTTTACTGTTTCTAGCTCTGAAGTAACATGTGGGGTCTCCTTGCCCTTCATCCTTGAAATGCTAACAAACAACATGATTCTTTGCTAATAATTTTTAACTGACTAGATCTTACAAATCCAGCGCTGTATGACGGACTGATGCATAGCCCAGTGCAAATGTACTTGTAAGGTCTACCTTAGTTTTCTGTTGGAGAGCTTGTCAATACACTAGTGCCTCAAATCCATTTTCTCTGTAAAAAATGTTGCAGTTTTCTGATTATTATTCACAAAGGCAGCTTCCTGAGTTATTTCTGTTCCTGCACAATATTCATGATAGCAATTTGATACCTTAGCAGTTTCAAGGTTATCAGGTGATTGAAAATCCTACTGCTTACTTCAAGGTGTAACATATACAACTGTGCTGTCATCCATTATAGCAGTATAATAGTTTTTTGTAATGCCTTTCATGAACTGCTGATTTAGAAGTGTAAGCCTAACTTCTGAAAGCGCTTATCAGTCTCAGCCTGGGCAAGTATTGCTTAACTGGTAAAAATCTGTCCCGGACTCCTTGTGCTATTTTAAAAAAAGAAATCAAGTTTCTCCCTCTTTTAAATGATGCTTGAGCCCTGCCCTGGGAAGTCATTAAAGTACATCTGCAAGAAGAAACAAACAGAAGCCATGATTTATCTGGTCCTCAGAAGGGCTAATGTTAAGCACAATGAATCTAAGATGGAAGTACTGGATTTTGTAGACTGCAGAGATTAAACCAGAAGCAAGGAATTACTGACAGAGATGGAGATTTTGCTAAATTAAAAACACACAAAAGTCAAAGCAGATTCATAAAAAAGCTGAGAAGTAAAAATCAATCATTATTCAAAGTCCTCCTTTTAAGCTCTAGCCGCACATTTAATTTTGGTTTAGGGGTCTCTGGTTGGAGCCGAGGGTTGCTTGAGTGAGTTTAGAAGGTGGCATCTGTTTAAGTAACAGATGTCAGTGTCACTGAGGTGCTATGTTCTCACTTTTTATATATGGGGAAATTGCTGCTGAAAGAGTTTTATTGCCTTTATGCAAATGAAAATACCATATTCTTCTCCTTAAAGGGTTCTTCTTCCTGATGTGAATACACAACAACCATAAAGGACCTCAACCTCAACCATTTTTTTTTTAATATTTTGGAATATGATACTTTCTTATGAACTATCAATTATGCATGAAATGAGGTTTGGAATTGCAGACATACTTACTCTTATTTAAAGAGGCCTCTCTGGGTTGAAGTAAATTGAGTAGGGGTGAAAGACGGCACTGACCCCTCACCAGCTCTGGCACCAACAGAGACCAAACCTAGAGAGGCACCTGTACCCACTCAACTACTCTAAGAGTTGGGAGGAAGGATTACCTTACAGAATGATGTTTAAGTTGATTTGGTTGGTTGTCAGTTTATAGAAATCTCTTTGCTCTTCTTACTTTCCAAGAGACATGGGGAAGAGTAGAATCATCCAAAAACACCCTAGTGGACACATGCGGTTTCCCTGGGGACTCAGATGGTAAACAGTCTTCCAGCAATGCAGGATAACTGAAAACTCAGCAGTGGCCACAGGACTGGAAAAGTTCAATTTTCATTCAATCCCAAAGAAGGGAAAAGCCAAAGAATGATTAAACTAATGCACAATTGCACTCATTTTACATGCTAGCATGTGAATAGCACGTAATACTCAAAATCCTTCAAGCTAGGCTTCAGCAGAACTTCCAGATGTACAAGCTGGATTTAGCAAGGGCAGAGAAATCAGAGATCAAATTGCCAACATTCATTGGATCATATAGAAAGCAAGAGAATCCCAGAAAAATCATCTACTTCTTGCTTCATTGACTATGCTAAAGCCTTTGATTGTGTGAGTCACAACAAACTGGAAAATTCCTAAAGAGACCGGGAATACGAGACCACCACCTGTCTCCTGAGAAATTTGTATGCAAGTCAAGAAGCAACAGTTAGAACCAGACATGGAACAATGGACTGGTTGTTGGGAAAGGAGTATTTCAAGGCTATATATTGTCATCCTGCTTATTTAACTTATATGCAGGGTACATGACACTTGCCCCTTGAAAGGAAAGCTATGACAAACCTAGACAGTATATTAAAAAGCAGAGACATCATTTGCTGACAAAGATCCGTACAGTCAAAGCTATGGTTTTTCCAGTAGTCATGTACAGATGTGAGTTGGATCATACAGAAGGCTGAGCACTGAAGAATTGATGCTTTCGAATTGTAGTATTGGAGAAGACTCTGAGAGTCCCTTGGATTGCAAGGAGATCAAACTAGTCCATCCTATAGGAAATCAACCCTGTATATTCATTGGAAGGACTGATGCTGAAGCTGAAGAGTCAATGTTCTGGCCACCTGATGCAAAGAGCCAACTCACTGGGAAATACCCTGATGCCGGGAAAAAACTGAGGGTAGGAGGAGAAGGAGGTGACAGAGGATAAGACAGTTGGATAGCATCACTGATTCAACAGTTTGAGCAAACTCTGGGAGATAGTAAAGGACAGAGAAGCCTGGCACACTGCAGTCAGTCATGGGGTCACAAAGAGTCAGACACGACTTACCAACTGATGGTTAACAGAATTAACCATCATAAATAAAACAGGAGCATGCATAAAGAATTGCATTTCTCTTGTGTCCTGAAGGATGGCAGTTATCCTCAAACAAAGCACCCGGGCAAATGTTTGAAGTGCTGCTGCTGCTGCTGCTGCTGCTAAGTCACGTCAGTCGTGTCCAACTCTGTGCGACCCCATAGATGGAAACCCACCAGGCTCCTCTGTCCCTGGGATTCTCCAGGCAAGAACACTGGAGTGGGCTGCCATTTCCTTCTCCAATGCATGAAAGTGAAAAGTGAAAGTGAAGTCGCTCAGTCGTGTCCGACTCTTAGTGACCCGTGGACTACAGCCCACCAGGCTTCCTGTCCATGGGATTTCCCAGGCAAGAGTACTGGAGTGGGGTGCCATTGCCTTCTCCATTTGAAATGTAAACTAAACTATTCATCTCATTCACAAATACCATTCTTACTTGAAAGTACAAAAGAGAGGCAAACTATGGCTATTCAGATCTGAGTATTTGGGAAATATCACGAAAATGAGTAAGTCTATCACTTCAAAGAAAATGACTGACAGTATTTGCTGCCAGTGATAAAATTCAAGTTTTCAAGTGAAAATTTGAATTTTGAAAAGCCTGTATCCATCGAGCTTGCCAGCTTCTTAACAGATAAAGACTTTTCTAATAGGTTTGGTGGCGCTACAAATAAATGTGATTTTTTGATATTGAATGATGAAATGTGTGAATATTTGAAAAGACATGAACCAATATTTTCCAATGTTACAGGATCATGCATGATAAAATAATCCACTCAACATGCAAGATGATGAGAAAGAAAAATGGAGGTGGAGGAACTGGGCTCCCTGACTTCATACTATACTTCAAGGCTACAGTAATCAAAATGCAAGATGAGATAATGGATTGTAATGAAAGAGTCAAGAAAAGTTCACTGAAATGGTTTCAGATTTCAAACACACAGTTTTATGAAACTACTACTTGCTGAATTTTGGTGTACCATCAAAAAAAGAGTATTTACACTGATCTATAAAGGCAAGGAGAGTTCTCCTTACTCTTCCAACACATGTCTGTCTGAGGACAGAATTTCTTCATATATTTCTGCAAAACAACAGACAACAGATTGAATGTAGAAGCAGATATGGGAATCCAGCCATCTTCTTGTAAGCCAAATATCAACCAGAGTTATACTCACAGGGGTAGGTCTTCAGATACAATTGAGTTGATTGGTTATTAAAACAAACCTGTAGACCTTTTTCCCAAATTATTTTACTGCAGACAATTATAGAAATTAAAGTGACTTTAGGGGCTCATGGGAGTCTCATATCTTCCAAAAGCAATTGATACTACACCCATGGAATAATGTAGTTGTGGTAAATCAAATATTCCCAGGTAGCAGCAACCTGGGATGAACTTAAAGGCCTAACCAGATTCATTCAGCCCCACCTGAACACTTCAGGACCTTCACATACCCTTTTCTGGTCCCGCACGTCTCCCATCATTTCTGAAACCATCAGATGGTTTTTTATGTATGTTTGTGAATCAGCTAGTCCATTGGGAGTCTTGCCCTGTTCTTCATAGCTCAAGCCAGAGCCAATATTATGCATGCTTTCTCTCAGGCTACTTAAAATGAGAGGGGTTTAATGCTGATGTCATCAAGTTGCATTTGTCAGCACTGCTGTGAGAAGGCTGAGAAGATGCTCTTTTTCTAGAAAATGGGACTATAGTGAGCAGGGACCTTCCTGTTTTCCTATGAGCCATGATATAGGAGGAAACCTGCTTATGAAGGCCACGGCAGAGAGGGAAGGGGCAGGGATGGGGACGGTGACATACCAGTAGCTTCTGAGGAAAACGAGACACTGGTGGAGACTAGAGATGAAGTCTAGCTTAGACGGGACACTGGTGGAGACTAGAGATGAAGTCTAGCTTAGACGGGACACTGGTGGAGACTAGAGATGAAGTCTAGCTTAGCACCCAGCGGCAGGTGAAGGATGTTAGGGAGGTGATGAGGTAAGGCGCTGAGCAGGCACAAAAGGCACAGCTATGTTAGAAGTCTAGTTTGTGAAAATGCTCTGGTAGCATAAAATGGTCACAGAAAAAGTGACTCCCATGACTTCAAGATGTCCCCAAAGTGTGGAGGATATGACCGAAAAGCATAATGCTTCTCCCTTATTCAAGACCTCTGAGGCATGACCATTCCCTCCTATTCTGCTTTACATAACCAGATAATTAAAACAATGACTGTATCATGAGTGTCATCTTTCAGAGAGAAGCATTGTCTTAACTCAGTGGGATACACTTAAAATTAGAAATTTAAGAGGCAGGTTTGAGGTTGGCAAGAATTTCAGAATCCTCACAGCTGAAAACAGCCACTAACCCCTCATTCTGAAGCAACTGTCTGATCTGAAGTTTGAGCTATTTCCCTCAATTTCTTTTCTTGGTTTTAAAAGTCACACTTGGAAGAAAGAATCTTCTAAAGAAAGAGAATCTCAGAAAACACTCCTCCAGCTCCTTTGTCCTTCAAACTATCTACACATATTTGTGCATAACAAACTTGAATATTTCCAGAAACACAACACTCATTATGAAGATAAGTATGACTGAAAGCTTTTATAATTAAAATTATTTTTAATTACAAATACTGAAATGTATCTACATTATTGTAGACAAGTATGATTTGGTGGCCAGTTTTCAGAGACTATTACCAAACTTCAGTGAGGCTGTTTGAATTGAAAGAGGGAGAATATACCAGAAAGTTTCATGAAAATATGCAAAAATCAGTATTACAGCTATATCTGATATGAAGGCAGGTATGCAGGCTTTGTCTAAAAATTATGAAGCTCAAGCATCATTTCTGTAGGACCTTAGCAACTTATTTATTTGTGGGAAAATTATTTATAGATATCATCACAGTGGTCATCACTAGTCCAGTGATCTCCCAAGAAACCTAAAAATCAGAAAGGGGCAGCAGAGGAGCTGAGAAGAATGCTAGTCAAGGTGTCTGGAGATTTTGTTGCAGATCCCAAAACCAGAATCGAAAACTTTAAGGCATACTAAACACATGAGTGTAGACAGAGATGGAGAGAAAACCCAGGCCCTCTCCCTCATATCACCTTCAACTCCATTCCAGTCACACCCTCAGCAAGACAGCCCCCTCAGTTTTACCTGGATATTACAGAGGCAGAAGTAACAGGGTAGAGTAGAAAGCAAAATTCAGTGGGTATGATGGCATGAGAAATGTAAAAACCCATCCCAAGGCAATCATGGCAAGGGGTGTAACTATACCTGGAGTCGGAGCAGAAGCTCAAGGTGAGGGGGCAGGTGCTTCCTTCTTAAATCAAGCCCAGATCACATTTCCTCTAATCTGACTTCACAGATAGATGTCTCAGGTCACTCCAGATCCTGGATAGCATGTTGATTCTCCTGGTATGCTGCCACCAGGAGATAGCTAATGTACCTGGCATTCTGATTTGAAACATTTAAAGACAAAATTTGGGTTGTGGGGGAGAACAGACCCTAATTCACTTATACTATCTGCCATGGGCATGACAAGGGAGACTGCAACATGTGATATACTGACCACTGCTCCACATGTTTCCAAACAGCCTGCTAAATGTGTGACTGCCTCTTTCTTCCACATTCTCAGCTTCTAAGGTCACCTTGATGTTTGATGGCATTGCCTCCCGTGAGAGAGAGTGGCATGTGTATGACAATTCTTGGCAGGGTGCTTCTATCTTTTCCTGTCTTTCCATTTCTAGAAGACATGAGGGATTCAAATCTCCACGTTCATTATTCTCACAATCCTTTGCACGGGTCCTGTTCCCAGAATAATTTCCCTAAGACTCCGACAGAAATACCTTCTATCTCAATATTCTCCCAAATAAGTGACAGAGACAAAAACTAAACCGTCTGTGAGAGAGCAAGGTCTCAGTGGGACTATTCCCCCAGGCCACTTACATCCTTATGATAGTTCAAATGAAATGACACCCAGATAACCTCTTTATTTGTTCTCTCTCCTTGACTAGCCACCAGAATGGGAGCAGTTTTTCAGGAAACCAAAGTTAAAAATTGTTTGTTCCCTCTATTTATATTACATTTTAATGTAATTGGTTGCTTGTCCCCATTTGTTTAGGGTGGTGACACAGCTCAGGGGCCTGGCGATGATAAAGTGGATGAAGAGGAAGAGAGAAAGAGAGCATACACATGAAAAATCCCATCAGCAATACTTTCTCTTATTTATAGTGACAACACTGAGCAAAATATAAAAATATATTTAGGGAGATGACAGCTTTGTTACTTCTTGATCGCAAACTAGCACTTAGGAGTTCACATCTGTGAGCAGATAAAAAGGGCTGCATCTCAGTAAACCAGGGTGAGGAAAAAGGAGAGAAAGAAGTCAAGAGACGGGTTTCGCCCTAGTCAAAACCAGTACAAGGACCACTGGAGCAGTAAGCTAAATAGAAGGAGGATCCTCGGGTTCAAGTTCATGGGAGCCCTGAACTGGAGGTGGATGGCGACCTCATACCATTCAAAAATTAGAATGACAGGAAGGCAAGAAGTCTTTAGACTTGCCTTTCAGTGCTAGGATTTATATTTGATTAATAAAACACTTAGTCTTCAGTATAACTCACATCAAAATAAGAGAGGGGAAAAGGGTGTCTGAACATGTTTGAAACATTATTTATTCCTGTATTAAGCAGAGGCAGGCAACTTATAAACAGACCCATGTTTGAACAATCCAACATTAGTGGACTCTGGGCTAAGCTCCAAAAATGCAATGATGAAGACACAGACCCTGTTCTCAAGAAACTTACTGCATTGGAACCCAAAAGTTGATTTGGAAGTTGGTTTGAAACTTATAATGCCTTTTCCATAGAGATTATGATGAATATAGCAGTTCGTTTTCAGTCCCCAATTGCTTTGTTCTTAGCATATTATTCCAATAGGGCTACTTCAACTCTTCTTTACTAGCAGTTTGTTTGTTTGCTTTTTCCCTATGGTGGGAAAAAATTTTTGAGCATCAATCTAGGATATAAGAAACAGTTATCAGAAAGAATCCATTCAAATAACTGACTTCCCTGGTGTGGAGTCATCTGAAAAGGGAGAAGAGCAAGGAGAGTTGGAGGGCAGAAGGCTCCCCGCCTGCAAAGTGCCCCTCTCTCCTGCGATCATCTGATCCTGTCATCTCTGGCTTTGTCTGATAACATCTCACCATTACTATAGACAGTTTCTCTGTTCTGTACTTGCTATCCATGCCCTATTTTACCACTGAGGCCCCAGGAAAGCCCAACTGGAGGACAATAATGGTGTGTATTTTTATAATAAACTCTCATATACTTATTTTAAATCAAAGAGACAACTATCTACAAGTGAAAAATCAGGCATGATGGGAACCAAGTTAAAACTACAAGCTACGTGGGGTTTATAAGCTGCCTTTGTGTGGAAGTGACTCTTCACCTGAATCCCATGTGCTTTCTTTACTCACTACCTGGACTTGTTTCTCTTCAACTCTTCTCCCAATATATGAAACAGACTGAAGACACATATAAGCAACATTAACTTCCTTAGAAATAGTATAATAACATCAAAGCTACCTAAATAAAGAACTGTAATCAAATATACAGTATTGAGTTATAATCTTAATGAAAGCCTTAAGTGACCTTTAAGAAAATTAGAAACCTTCACTGTAGAGCTTAGAACAATTCTTGAAATAAATGAAAAGACTAAAGTCTTAATTCTGTGACATAATGCTGCAGGAATTGTAAAAATATAAAATTCTACCAAATTTGGATGCTTGGTATAATTTCAACAAAAAATATAAGTTTGAGTTTAAATAACTTAAAGAGTCAAAATGTTATCTGAATGAGTAAACAAGTAAAGACAGTCAATGTTGCTTTTAAAAGAAGAGAATTAATGGTAAACTTATTTTGCCTAATGACACCATGTGGTAATGCCGTAATAATTTTGCATAGAATGGTGTCAGTGCAAAATTGAACCAATAGATTCAGTTCAGTTCAGTTGCTCAGTCATGTCCGACTCTTTGCGACCCTATGAATTGCAGCACGCCAGGCCTCCCTGTCCATCACCAACTCCTAGAGTTCACCCAGACCCGTGCCCACGGAGTCAGTGATACCATCCAGCCATCTCATCCTCTGTCGTCCCATTCTCCTCCTGCCCCCAATCCCTTCCAGCATCAGAGTCTTTTCCAATGAGTCAACTCTTTGCACGAGGTGGCCAAAGTACTGGAGTTTCAGTTTTAGCATCAGTCCTTCCAAAGAAATTCCAGGGCTGATCTCCTTCAGAATGGACTGGTTGGATCTCCTTGCAGTCCAAGGGACTCTCAAGAGTCTTCTCCCAACACCACAGTTCAAAAGCATCAATTCTTCGGCACTCAGCCTTCTTCACAGTCCTACTCTCACATCCATACATGACCACAGGAAAAACCATAGCCTTGACTAGACGGACCTTATTCGGCAAAGTAATGTCTCTGCTTTTGAATATGCTATCTAGGTTGGTCATAACTTTTCTTCCAAGGAGTAAGCGTCTTTTAATTTCATGGCTGTAGTCACCATCTGCAGTGATTTTGGAGCCCAGAAAAATAAAGTCTGACACTGTTTCCACTGTTTACCCATCTATTTCCCATGAAGTGATGGGACTGGATGCCATGATCTTCGTTTTCTGAATGTTGAGCTTTAAGCAAACTTCACTCTCCTCTTTCATTTTCATCAAGAGGCTCTTAAGTTCCTCTTCACTTTCTGCCATAAGGGTGGTGTCATCTGCATATCTGAGGTTATTGATATTTCTCCCAGCAATCTTGATTCCAGCTTGTGTTTCTTCCAGTCCAGCGTTTCTCATGTGTTTTCTGAATGTTGAGCTTTAAGCCAACTTTTTCACTCTCCTCTTTCACTTTCATCAAGAGGCTTTTTAGTTCCTCTTCACTTTCTGCCATAAGGGTGGTGTCATCTGCATATCTGAGGTTATTGATATTTCTCCCCGCAATCTTGATTCCAGTTTGTGTTTCTTCCAGTCCAGCGTTCCTCATGATGTACTCTGCATATAAGTTAAATAAGCAGGGTGACAATATACAGCCTTGACGTGCACACACAATAGTTCTAGTGATTGAGTAATATAATATGCATGGCCAATAAATGACAAAGAATGGAACTTGTTGCGTTTTCTAGAAAGGTAGAGCATATACATCCTTTGATTTTTTGGTGGTTCCTGGAGGAATCTCTTTTCTGTACCTCAACCAGTTGCTAAGTCCAAGCAAATGGAACAATAAGACACTTTAGCCCCATCCTGTTCTCAGCTAATCTGAGGTGCTCTGTCGCTGCTGATGTGTAGCTGGTCTGAGGTTTAGAGGTACAGTTGCCCCCCAAAACCCTGATCTCAGAAGCCAACGATCAAGAGTCTGTCTTTTATGTCTTCATGTCAGGAGGAGACCTGCACCCAAGAGTCAGGTCAAGGAACTTCCCTCGTGGTCCAGTGGCCAAGACTCTGTACTCTCAGTGCAGGAGGCATGGGAATCCCTGGTCAGGGAACTAGATCCCACATGCCTCAACCAAAGCACTTCAAGTGCCACAAGTATGACCCAGGGCAGCCACATAAACAATAAAGAAACAAATATTTTTAAAACAGAAGTCAGACCAAGGATGGTTGGTCACTTGGAGGATAAGTAGAAAGAAGGAATGCTTACCATTTTATACCTTGTGGAGAAGAAGCCAAGGATACATGCTTACTATAACTAACAGAATTAGGTCCAGTAAAAGACCAGGTTGCTCTGGAGTTGTTAATCTCAGGGAGCAAGAAAATTCTTTTAACAGTTCAAGAAAAGAAGATGAAAGCGGTACCCTGAAGCTTCCTAACAGGACTGGGACTTCTGTCAATTTCAGCAGCATTCCTAAAATCCCCCAGCACCACTTCCTAATTTGACCTTCATGATTCGAGGTCTTCAAGTCACAAAACTAAACTAAAATCCCTAGAATACTTCAGAACAAGAGGATTTTTATCCTTCAGTCCATACTTTTCTGGCTTTTGTTGGCTTTAGCCTTAACCATAAAATATCTGGAATGCATTTTTGATCATTCATGATTTACTCTAAAGGTCTAGGGCTAAACCAACAGCAACTGCTCTTTGGGGAATCCTTTCATGCACTGGAGCCTGGAAAATTAAGAATCTCTTTAAATTAAAGTTAGTAAAACAAAGTGTCCCAAAGTAGTGGCTTTTAGGGCCTTTGATGATCTTATTCATATGCTGGTACAAAATCCAAATTAGTATTACATACATAAAGTAGAAGCATGAATTTATGAATAAATTTTACCCCAAATGTACACGGAATTATCAGATGTCCATTTCTTTTTTCCTCAAGCTGCAGCTTGATCATCTCGTCCATAAAACTTTATAATTCTTGTCCTCACTGTTTATTTCCCTCTGCTCACTACAGGATCACTCACTAGTCTACAGGTATTTGGGGGCTGGAAATGTGAAGCATGCCAGCTATTTTAAGTAGAAAGGGGCTTAATACAGAGACTGAGGATGTTCCCAGACTTGTAAGGATCCATAGAATGGGCTTTTAGGAGTCCCTCCAACAAAAGTTTCTAACTGGTCCATCAGAGGGAAAATTTACCTCTGCCACATTCAAAACACAGGACCCCAAGGGAATTGCTAGGCTTCATACCTATCTGCGGAGCTGGAATTCAGATTCTTGGGAAGCACTACTACCATTTCTTCAATGCCTCTTCATACCTCAAAGTTAGTGCCCAGACACTGCCATGGTGCTTCAGCAAAGCCCATTTTTACAACCTTGCTTCAGGCAAAAATAAGCAGTAATAGGAAGGCTCCTCTCCCATTTCTGCCTTACAAATGTCATGGAATGCCTCCATCTGGAAGAATCTAACTTGCATCTAGAACTAGTTTTCAAACAGGCTGGGGGAGGTTGTTTTTACACTTCTACAGTTCTAGCACAGAAAAGCACAATAACAGTGTACCAGAGATGATGAGTGTCAATTTGCCATAACAACCATAAACACGTTACTATTAACTACTGTCTTGTTCTCTACTCTCATATTTGTTTAATTTTTTTGCAAATAAGAGTATATGTCAAACTTCTAAATGCCTTGTAATATGTAGAAAAACTCATGCTAAATAAATATGTGTGAATTGATTGCTTCACCAAATTAATGTTTTTTTTCCTTAAAAACATGTCTTTGAATATATTTGTTTAGATACTGGAATGACTTCCTTCCCTTAATAAGTGAGGTCTTTTTAGCATAGTTTATTTGACTTTTGTTTGATGTCTGAAGATGTTGCAGTAAATTGAAGTAATCATTCTGAACATTTATAATCATTGTGCAGAAAGAATGATAGAGGAGGCAGTTAGAGGAAGATTAAGACGAAGCTAATGTACATGGACTTCAAGCTGTGGCTATTTCAGGAAAAGCTCATTGATCTGAATCATCTTGCCATATTTCACCTTTCTACTAAAAGCCACCTTATGCGAAGAGTTGACTCATTGGAAAATATCCTGATGCTGGGAGGGATTGGGGGCAGGAGGAGAAAGGGACGACCGAGGATGAGATGGCTGGATGGCATCATAGACTCAATGGACGTGAGTCTGAGTGAACTCCGGGAGTTGGTGATGGACAGGGAGGCCTGGTGTGCTGCGATTCATGGGGTCGCAAAGAGTCGGACACGACTGCGCGACTGAACTGAACTGAACTGAACTAAAAGCTGAACAAATCTGGTTATTTTACATAAACATGTGCGTGTGTGTGTGTGTGTGTGTGTGTGTTAAGTCGCTTCAGTCGGGTCCGACTCTTGGTGACCCCATGGACTGTTAGCCACCAGGTTCCTCTGTCTGTGGGGATTCTCCAGGTGAGACTACTGGAGTGGGTTGTCAAGCCCTCCTCCAGGGGATCTTCCCTACCCAGGGACTGAACCCATGTCTCCTGCAGCTTCTGCATTGCAGGTGGATTTTTTCCACTGAGCCACCCGGGAAGACCATACTACTACTACTACTACTATTACTACTAAGTCGCGTCAGTCGTGTCCGACTCTGTGCGACCCCATAGACGGCAGCCCACCAGGCTCCCCTGTTCCTGGGATTCTCCAGGCAAGAACACTGGAGTGGGTTGCCATTTCCTTCTCCAATGCATGGAAGTGAAAAGTGAAAGTGAAGTCGCTCAGTCATGTCCGACTCTTCGCAACCCCATGGACTGCAGCCCACCAGGCTCCTCCGTCCATGGGATTTCCCAGGCAAGAGGACTGGAGTGGGGTGCCATTGCCTTCTCCGAAATAAGTAGTATTCTGGCTAATTTAAACTTAGGTTTAACAACTTAATACCAACTTCTAATATCAACTTATTAAACTTCTTTTCCAGGGATTTTCCCTGATGCCCAGTGGTTAAGACTCCATGCTTCTACTGAAGAGGGCATTGTTTCAATACCTGGCTAGGGAACTAAGATCCCACAGGCCATGAAGAGCAGTCAATGAATAAATAAGCTCAAAGAACTCAAGAGAAGAATGGATGTATACAGTGAGAAACCAAACAAAGATTTTTTAAAAATATAAAGAACCAAACAGAGGTGAAGAATACAATAACTGAAATAAAAAATATATTTAGAAAACCTTTTATTTGAGCATTAATTGTCTTGTCCAGCAAAAATTGTCCCAAAATTTTATTTTGCATAAGTGAGTAGGTTGTCTATGATGGTATTGTAAGAAATCCATGAATTTAAAAAACCTGAGTCCTACAGAAAACCATACTATCAGAGACTTTTAAATTGGAAAGGACTCTTAGAGATCATTCTAACATGAATTCCAGAGAGTCACTGTGACTTGTCTCAAGTCATACACCTGGTAAGTAAAAAAAAAAAAAAAAAAAAAAAAATCAAAACCCCATATCTTCCAATTAGCTCAAAGTTCTTTAACAACAAAATGGATTATGCATCTTTTTTTTTTTCTTTTTTATAGAACTGAGTTCTCACTCATGGAAAAAGAAATCGTTAAAGTCTACATTCATATACTGATCCTTGGAAGATTCAAGAATAGCCCAATCCATTAACATACATATGAAAAGATTTGATTTTTTTTTTCTTCAGCTTTTCCACAAAACACACACACACTCCACCACACACACACACACACACATGGACACTATCAGCTGGCTGAAGTGATTTCAATGTGGATGTTAACAAAGGTGATAAAGTTGACAGAAGGAAAACTCAAGCTCCCTTCAGTTATGAGTTTCTGTGAATGATAATCTATTCATGTGATGCAGTCACAAACTAGTCCTCATATCGACATACTGGAGTGGATTTCTAACATCCACAATGACTTAAAAATTGGGATCATTTCGGAGCATCCAGTTCCTTGTTCCATGGTATGAGACCTATAGAAAGGTTATCAGCATTGTCCACTATGATGAGGGAATTGAGGAAATGAGTGTCTTAAACATCATGCGTTGGTAGTAAATGTTATGCTGGCCAGACAAATTGTTTCCAGGAACTGAAATATCATACACTCAGCCCTTCTGGGAAGAAAGGCCACACAGCAGCCTTGGGGAGGGGGACGGATGAAAGAGCCCCCTAGTCAGTTCGTGGGAAACGTCGCAGGACCAGCAAAATGAGATCTTCCATTATCATCTTTCTAGTTCTTGGTGGGGTTTTTAATCTTGTTTTCATTGAATTTAGTAATTGGTCATATCTGCAAAGTTAGAGTCCATACTGATCAATGAAACAGAGAACAATAATCAGATGATCCAATGACCTATAGAAAAGCAGTTCCTCCCAAATGCCTTCTCTGCTCTCTCTCAGCATAATGTCTAAAATAATGAATGTTAGCAGCATAATAAGGTCCTCCCTTTTCTCTCAGGAGAAAATCTGAAAACCAATAAGTATCCTAAGGCATTGTGCTTACTAAACAATATAAGGAAAAAACACTAAGAAAATGCCAATTATTCTGCCTCCATCAATTTCAGCCAATTTCCGGGATTCAAAAGACTGGTCCATAATGAAAGAATTCTAGGATCTCTCTTTTTTTAAAAGATCTTGTTGAGATCAAGGTCTCTGCTGGTCAGTGTTAACTTTTACAACTAAGCTCACACACCCCCTTCATTAAAGAATCAAACAGGGACATATTAGGAGAAAACTGATATTCATGGTATTGTACATTAAGAAAAGGAAACTGGCCAACAAGCATTAACCAGGAAGATTCCTGGGAACAAGACCTTAGCTAAATTCATAAATAGTGTAGATGTGGGGAGCATTATGGGTTTTCATAAAGGAGAGATTATTTTTAAAAGCTATTGTACATTGTAAGTTGAGTGCTAGTTTCAACACCTTATGGCGGAGGAGAAGTGTGTTTTTTAGAAACACAGAAACTGGATCATCAGTTCAGTCATGTCTGACTCTTTGCAACCCCATGGACTGCATCGCGTGAGGCCTCCCTGTCCATTACAAACTCCCGGAGCTTACTCAAACTCATGTCTATCAAGTCAGTGATGCCATCAAACCATCTCATCCTCTGTCATCCCCTTCTTCTCCCACCTTCAGTCCTTCCCAGTATCAGGGTCTTTTCCAAGGAGTCGGTTCTTCATATCAAGTGGCCAAAGTATTGGAGCCTCAGCTTCAACATCAGTCCTTCCAATGAATATTCAGGACTGATTTCCTTTAAGATGGACTGGTTGGATCTCCTTGCAGTCCAAGGGACTCTCAAGAGTCTTCTCCGACACCACAGTTCAAAAGCATCAATTTTTCAGTGCTCAGCTTTCTTTATGGTCCAGCTCTTACATCTATCATCAGCTAATATCAACTGCACACTTATTAAAAACTTCATACAGATTATTTCATCCAATTCTTATACTAAATCTATGAAATAAGTACTATTTATAATAAAAATGCATTATTTATTTTAGTATGTATTATCTGCTGTGTATTATACTAATTAATATTAATTAGTAATACTGTAGCCTACCAGGCTCCTCAATCCATGGAATTCTCCAGGCAAGAATACTGGAGTGGGTTGCCGTTTCCTTCTCCAGGGGATTTCCCAACCCAGGAATTGAACCTGAGTCTCCCTCATTACAGGCAGACACTTTACTGTCTGAGCCACCAGGGAAGCCCTAATTAGTAATTAATTACTATATAAATGTAATATATAGTACATTTGAGCCCTCAAAACAACCCCATCAAGTAGACAGTAGTTTATCCCCATTTTATGGAAGGAAAAATGAAGCACAGACATGTTAAAATAACATCTAAAACATCAGGTAGAAGAGGCAGGATTTGAGCCCTGATACATAGCTCAGTTGGTAAAGAATCTGCCTGCAATGCAGGAGACCCTGTTTCATATTCCTGGTTCAGGAAGATCTGCTGGAGAAGGGATAGGCTACTCACTCCAGGATTCTTGGGCTTCTCTTATGGCTCAGCTGGTAAAGAGTCTGCCCGCAACACAGGCACTTGGTTTCAATCCCTGGGTTGGGAAGATCCCCTGGAGAAGGCTACCCACTCCAGTATTCTGGCCTGGAGAATTCCGTGACCTGGATAGTCCATATGGTCACAAAGAGTTGGACACAACTGAGCGACTTTCACCTTCACTTTCACATACCTGTGGAGCTGTTTTTCTTCCCCTTTTCCAATACACTGACATTAATCTCTTCTTTAAGCATTCTTGTTCCAAAATCACTGCAGATGGTGACTACAGCCATGAAAGTCAAAGATGTTTGCTCCTTGGAAGAAAAGCTATGACAAACCTAGATAGCATATTAATAAGCAGAAACATCACTTTGCCTGCAAAGGTCTGTATAGTCAAACCTATGGTTTTTTCAGTTGTCATGTACAGATGGGAGAGATGGACCATGAAGAAGGTTGAGTGCTGAAGAATTGATGCTTTTGAACTGTGGGGTTGGAGAAGACTCTTGAGAGTCCTGTGGACAGCAAGGAAATCAAACCAGTCAATCCCAAAGGAAATCAACCCTGACTGCTCATTGGAAGAACTGATGCTGAAGCTGAAGCTCCAGTCCTTTGGCCACCTGATATGAAGAGCTGACTCACTGGAAAAGACCCTGAGCTGGGAAAGACTGAGGGCAGGAGAAGAGGGTGAGATGACTGGATGGGATCACCAAATCAATGGACAAGAGATTGAGTTTGAGGAAACACTGGTAGATAGTGAAGGACAGGGAAACTTGGCATGCTGCAGTCCATGGTGTCACAAAGAGTCGGACACAACCTAGTGACTGAACAACATGCATTCATTTATTTAACCTCTATTTGTTGAGGGCCAGTTGGGAAAGCCCTGCTCTAAGAGCTAGGAAAACCTCAGTTACCAAGATTTTCTGTGCCTATGAAGGTTTCATTCTAGTTGCTGCTGCTGCTAAGTTGCGTCAGTCATGTCCGACTCTGTGCAACCCCATAGACGGCAGCCCATTAGGCTCCTCTGTCCCTGGGATTCTCCAGGCAAGAATACTGGAGTGGGTTGCCATTGCCTTCTCCAATGCGTGAAAGTGAAAAGTGAAAGTGAAGTCGCTCAGCCGACCAGGCTTCTCTGTCCATGGGATTTTCCAGGCAAGAGTACTGGAATGGGTTGCCATTGCCTTCTCTGCATTCTAGTTGAGTCATTTTTAAATCCCATCTGAGCTAAGACTTGAATGCGCTAGGGGGGTTAGTTAGTGTTAGTCGCTCAGTCGTGCCTGACTCTTCGTGACCCCATGGACTGCAACCCTCCAGGCCCCTTTGTCCATGAGATTTTCCATGCAAGGATACTAGAGTGGGTTGCCATTTCCTTCTCCAGAGGATCTTCCCAACCCAGAGATCGAACCCGAGTCTCCTGCACTGCAGGCAGATTCTTTACCAACTGAGCTACAAGGGAAGCAGCAAATAGAAATTCAAGGAAAGAGTGGTCAAGTGAAGGCAAAGTTCACCAAAGTTCTAAGCCAGAAACATGGATTTCAGAAAGAAAATGGCAGAATGGAACAGGTTGAGCTAAAGCTCTGAGATAGAATTGTACTTAAGAAGTGGTTGTGCTAGTGGTAGAGAACATGTCTGCCAGTGTGGGAGATGGAAGAGATGCAGGTTCGATTCCTGGGTCAGGAGATCCCCTGGAGGAGGAGGGCATGGCAACCCACTCCAGTATTCTTGTCTGGAGAATCCCATGGGCAGAGGAGCCTGGAGGGCTATAATCCATGGGGTCACAAGAAGTTGGACACGACTGAAACAATTCAGCGTGCACATATAAGGCAAGACACGGAGTGCAAACTGCTGGCACAGAGAAGGACAGGGTCAGGGTGGTCATAGGAGGCTGGTCATAGGAGCTTGTGAGACCACAGAAACCATAGTGTTTTTCGCTCTGAGTAACATGGGAAGTGACTGCAAGATTTTGAACTGAAAAATGACATTGTTGAAGAGGAGGAAATTTTCCTCTACCTCTCTAGGTCTTTTTGATTGTTTAAAGACTTAAACTGACAAGAGACAAATTAACAGCAGAAAATCAAACAAAAGTTGAATAACATTTATCCATGGGAGAGATGCAGAACTGAGTAACTCACCAAAATGGAGGAAACCCTCAGCTTCAACAGCATCTTCAGCTAAAGACAAATGAGGATGTTGGTTTGAGACATCAAAAGGGATGAAAGTTATTAACATGAAGAAGAAAAAAGCAAATATTTGATAAACACATGTTTCCTGGCTCCTGCAGAGACCATGGGACAACAGAGTGGAATTTTAACAAACAGACTTTGCTGGGTTTCTCTCTGTCTGCACAGTCAGTTCATGCTATAGTGATCTTTGGCGATGCTCCCTTCCTGGAACTGCTGTTTACATTCTGTTGGGCAATTAAGGGAAAATCCTGTCTTCTGGGTCTTGTTATTCTCAGTTCAAAAGACAATGTCTGCAATGCAAAAAGACATTGTGAGGTTGGCAAATTTTGGTCTGCTACAATCTGATGACATTTCTCCCATTGATCTGATTGCTGAATCAAGAATAGACTGTATGGGGACAGGATAGAAGGATCAAGTTCCTGATAAACTCATATGTGAAAGGCTGTGATGGACCAGGAATGAGAGAGATCGGGAACTCAGGTTTGGATATATTGAGTTTGGGATGCTTGTTAGTTTTTTTTTTTTTTTAAACTGGAGGATAATTGCTTTACAGTGTTGTTGTACAGCATTAGTTTTTGTTGAACAGCAACATGAACCAGTTATATGTACACATAGAGCCCCTCTTTCTTGGATCTCCCACTTCAGCCCCTCATCACACCCCTCTGGGTCATCACAGAGTTCTGAGCTGGGCTTCCCTGTGTCATACAGCAGCTTCCCAGCAGCTACCTATTTTACATCTGATAGTATATATATATGTCAATCCTACTCTTTCAATTCATCCCACCTTCTTCTTCCCCAAGTCCATTTTCTATATCTGCCTCTCCATTCCTGCCCTACAAATACATTCATCTGTACTACTTTTCTAGATTCCATATCTATGTATTAATTTATATTTGTTTTCCTCTTGCTGATTTACTTCACCTTGTATGACAGACTCTAGGTTCATCCACATCACTAGAACTGACTCCATTCCATTCCTTTTCATGGCTGAGTAATATTCCATTGCATATATGTACCACAACTTCCTTATCCATGCTTGTTAGATTTCCAATAGGAAATGTCAAGTAGACAATTGATAGGACTTTGGGAGAGATATGCAGGCTGAAGATAGAAAATGTGGAGGTCAAGCACATAGTTGGAATTGAAATACAAGTGGCTGGAGGAAATTGATAAGCCCTTGTATACAATTAAAGAGAAGGGCAAAGGACCAGTTCTGGCCTCTCCAACATTAAGAAGAACCAGTAAAGGAAACAGGGAAAGAACAAAGACAAGAAAAAGATAAATGGGAGTTTGAAGTTCTGCAAGGTAAGTAAAGAATATAGCCAAGAGGACTGTTTTTTCCTTACTAAACTCCTGGTAAATAGGGCTTACTATTGCTATTCAGTTGCTTTTCATTTACATCCAGTAGCTATTGGTACCATTGTGGTCGAGTTCACTGGTGAACTAGCAGCCAGCTGGTAGATCAGCCGGGGGTGGTATGGTGTAGATTACTTGGATGTCAACTCTGCACCACGTGGTCGCTCATGGCTCCTGGGGCTAGCATGACTGTTCTAGCCAGAGGCAGTGGTTCAGGAGAGAGCAAAGAGTGAAGAAAGGGAGGGAATGCACCGGCATTTTGAAGATTTGGAACTGAAACACTGTTACAGAGCTATCTTCTACTGTTCAAGGTAATTCACAAGATTAAGCTATCTTCAAGGTGTACAATACATTTCTTCGTGGGATGGACCACAAATCACATTGCAAAGGGCATGGATGTAGAGAGGTGTGAAAATTTGGGGATATTTTTGTAGTCACTCTCTAGTCTCTACCGCTCTGAAACCCCAAGTTTCTTTTTTTTTATTTTTTAATTTTTGGCTATGCCTAGTGACATTTGGGATCTTCGTTCCCCAACCAGGAATAGAACCGAAGCTGGCTGCACTGTAAGCACTGAGTCTTAACCACTAGACCACTGAGGGAAGCCTCTGAAACTTCCCAGGTTCTATCAGGAAACTCCCCCTCAAATATCCAGGAACTGTACATGGGTTGTGATGCTCTCCTTATCTTGGAACTTCTAAGCACTGTGAGATGCAGGGAATTTCTTTCCATCTTTCCAGCTCAGCCCTTAGCCTTCTCTGATTCCCAATATACATAAAAAGTCTTATAGGGGAAAACTGGCATATGGTAACAACTGGCTGTGGATTTAAGGCTTCTCCAGATTTCAGTCTGTTGTTTCCATTCTGCACAGCTTTGAAATTTTATGATGGTTTCTCTTTCCTCTCAAAGAGTCCACCAACATTCAGCTCAGTTCAGTCACTCAGTCATGTCAGACTCTGCTATCTCATGGACTGCAGCATGCCAGGCTTCCCTGTCCATCAGCAACTTCCGGAGCTTGCTCAAACTCATGTCCATCGAGTCCATGATGCCATCCAACCATCTCATCCTCTGTTGTCCCCTTCTCTAACTGCCTTAATCTTTCCCAGCATCAGGGTCTTTTCCAATGAGTCAATTCTTCACATCAGGTAGCCAAAGTATTGGAGCTTCAGCTTTAGCATCAGTCCTTCCAATGAATATTCAGAACTGATTCCTTTAGAATGGACTGCTTTGATCTCCTTGCAGTACAAGGGACTCTCAAGAGTCTTCTCCAACACCACAGTTCAAAAGCATCAGTTCTTCCACACTCAACTTTATGCTCCAGCTCTCACATGCATATATAACTACTGGAAAAACCATATATTTGACCATACAGACATTTGTCAGCAAAGTAATGTCTCTGCTTTTTAATATGCTGTCTAGGTCGGTCATAGCTTTTCTTCCAAGGAGCAAGTGTCTTTGAATTTCATGGCTGCAGTCACCATCTGCAATGATCTTGGAGCCCCCCCAAAATAAAGTCTGTCACTGTTTCTATTGTTTCCCCATCTATTTGCCATGAAGCAATGTGACCAGATACCATGATGGTAGTTTTTTGAATGTTGAGTTTTAAGCCAACTTTTTCACTCTCCTCTTTTACTTTCATCAAGAGACTCTTTAATTCCTCTTTAACTTCTGTCATGAGGGTGGTTTCATTTGAATATCTGAGGTTATTGATATTTCTCCCGACAATCTTGAGTCCAGCTTGTGCTTCATCCATCCAGGCATTTCACATGATGTACTCTGCAACCAGTCCATTCTGAAGGAGATCAGTCCTGGGATTTCTTTGGAAGGAATGATGCTAAAGCTGAAACTCCAGTACTTTGGCCACCTCATGTGAAGAGTTGACTCATTGGAAAAGACTCCAATGCTGGGAGGGATTGGGGGCAGGAGGAGAAGGGGACGACAGAGGATGAGATGGCTGGATGGCATCACAGACTCGATGGATGTGAATCTGAGTGAAATCCAGGAGTTGGTGATGGACAGGGAGGCCTGGCGTGCTGCGATTCATGGGGTCACAAAGAGTCGGACATGATTGAGTGACTGAACTGACTGACTGACTCTGCATATAAGTTAAACAAACAGTCTTGACATACTCCTTTCCCAATTTGGAACCAGTGTGTTGTTCCCAGTCTGGTTCTAACTGTTGCTTCTTGACCTGCATACAGATTTCTCAGGAGGCAGGTAAGGTGGTCTGGATTCCCATCTCTTGAAGAATTTCCCACAGTTTGTTGTGATCCACACAAAGGCTTTGGCATAGTCAATGAAGCAGATGTTTTTCTGGAACTCTTTTGCTTTTTCTAGAATCCAATAGATGTTGGCAATTTGATCTCTGGCTCCTCTGCCTTTTCTAAATCCAGCTTGAACATCTGGAAGTTCTTGGTTCACATACTGTTGAAGCCTTGCTTGGAGAATTTTGAACATTACTTGGCTAGCATGTGAGATGAGTGCAATTGTGAGGTAGTTTGAACATTCTTTGGCATTGTCTTTGGGATTGGAATGAAAACAGACCTTTTCCAGTCCTATGGCCACTGTTGAGTTTTCCAAATTTCCTGCCATGTTGAATGCAGCACTTTCACAGCATCATCTTTCAGGATTTGAATTCTATCACCTCCACTAGCTTTGTTTGTAGTGGATGCTTCCTATGGCCCACTTGACTTCACACTCCAGGATGTCTGGTTCTAAGTGAGTGATCATACCACTGTGGTCATCTGGTTATTATTATCTTTTTTGTATAGTTCTTCTGTGTATTCTTGCCACCTCTTCTTCATATCTTCTGCTTTTGTTAGGTCCAAACTTTCTGTCCTTTATTGTGCCCATCTTTGCATGAAATGTTTCCTTGGTATCTCTAAGTTTATTGAAGAGATATCTAGTTTTTCCCATTCTATTGTTTTCCTCTATTTCTTTTCATTGATCACTGAGGAGGGCTTTCTCATATCTCCTTGTTATTCTTTGGAACTCTGCATTCAAATGGATATCTCTTTCCTTTTCTCTTTTGCCTTTAGCTTCTCTTCTTGTCTCAGCTATTTATAAGACAATCATTTTGTCTTTTTGCATTTCTTTTTTGCTTGGGGATGGTCCTGATCCCTGCCTCCTATACAATGTCATGAACCTCTGTCCATAGTTCTTCAGGCACTCTGTCTATCAGATCTCATCCCTTGAATCTATTTGTCACTTTCACTGTATGCTCATAAGGGACTTGATTTGGGTCATGCCTGAATGTCTAGTGGTTTTCTCTACTTTCTTCAATATCAGTCTGAATTTGGCAATAAGGAGTTCATGACTGGAGCCACAGTCAGCTCCCAGTCTTGTGTTTTCTGACTGTACAAAGCTTCTCCATCTTTGGTGTAAAGAATACAGTCAATCTGATTTTGGTGTTGACCATCTGGAGATGTCCATCTGTAGAGTCTTCCAACTCTTGTGTTGTTGGAAGAGGGTGTTTGCTATGACCAGTGCATTCTCTTGGCAAAACTCTGTTAGCCTTTGCCCTCTGTTAGCCTTCATTTTGTACTCCGAGGGCAAACTTGCCTGTTATTCCAGGTATTACTTGACTTCCTACTTTTGCATTCCAGTCCCCTATGATGAAAAGAACATCTTTTTTGTGTTAGTTCTAGAAGGTCTTGTAGATCATCATAGAATCATTCTACTTCACCTTCTTTGGCATTAGTGATTGGGGCATAGACTTGGATTGCTGTGGTGTTGAATGATTTGCCTTGGAAATGAGCAGAGATCATTCTGTCATTTTTGAGACCACACCCACTTACTGCATTTCAGACTCTTTTGTTGACTATGAGGGCTACTTCATTTCTTCTAAGGGATTCTTGTCGATGTTCATTCTTGCCATTTCCTGTTTGACCACTTCCAATTTACTTTGATTCATGGACCTAACATTCCAGTGTCCTAGGCAATACTGCTCTTTACAGCACTTCCATCTCTGCATGAAATGTTCCCTTGGTATCTCTAAGTTTATTGAAGAGATGGACAGTGACTTCCATCACCAGTCACATCTACGACTGGGTGTTGTTTTGCTTTGGCTCTGTCTCCTCATTCTTCCTGGAATATTTCTCCAGTCTTCTCCAGTAGCATATTGGACACCTACCAATCTGAGGAGTTCATCTTTCAGTGTCAAATATTTTTCCCTTTTCATGCTGTTCATGGGCTTCTCAAGGCAAGAAATCTGAAGTGGTTTGCCATTCCCTTTTCCAGTGGACCACGTTTTGTCAGAACTCTCCATCCATCCTGGTGGCCTACACAGCATGGCTCATAGTATCATTGCGCTCTACAAGGCTGTGGTCCATGTGATCAGTTTGGTTTGTTTTCTGTAATTGTGGTTGTCATACTGTCTGCCCTCTGATGGAGGGCAGGCTTATGGAAGCTTCCTGATGGGAGAGACTGACTGTGGGGGAAACTGAATCTTGTTCTGATGGGTGGCCATGCTCAGCAAATCTTTAATCCAATTTTCTGTTGATGGGCGGGGCTGTGTTTCCTCCTTTTTGTTTGGTCTCAGGTCAAACTTTCAGCTCAGTTCAGTTCAGTCGCTCAGTCATGTCTGACTCTTTGCCACCCCATGAACTGCAGCACGCCAGGCCTGCCTGTCCATCACCAACTCCTGGAGTTCACTCAAACTCATGTCCATTGAGTAGGTGATGCCATCCAGCCATCTCATCCTCTCATCCCCTTCTCCTTCTGCCCCCAATCACTCCCAGCATCAAAGTCTTTTCCAATGAGTCAACTCTTTGCATGAGGTGGCCAAAGTACTGGAGTTCCAGCTTTAGCATCACTCCTTCCAAAGAACACCCAGTACTGATCTCCTTTAGAATGGACCGGTTGGATCTCCTTGCAGTCCAAAGGACTTGCAAGAGTCTTCTCCAATGCCACAGTTCAAAAGCATCAATTCTTCGGTGCTCAGCTTTCTTTATAGTCCAAGAGTCGGACACGACTGAGTGACTTTACTTACTTTACTTACACATCCATACATGACCAGAGGCCAAACTATGGTAGAGATAATGACTGTAATGGCAACCTTCTTCAAAAGGACTTATGCACACACCATTTTATTCAGTGCCCCTGACCCGCAGCAGGGCACTGTTGACCAACACCTCCACCAGAGACTCCTGGCCACTCACAGGTGAGTCTGGTTCAGTCTCTTGTGGGGACTCTGCTCCTGTCTCCTGGCTCCTGTTGTGCACAAGGCTTTGTTTGTTCCCTCCAAGAGTCTGTTTCCCCTGTCCTGGAAAGTTCTGTAATCAAACCCCACTGGCCTCAAAGTCAAATTCGCTTGGGTGTTCTCAATCCCTTCACTGGAACCCCAGGTTGGGAAATCTGTTGTGGGTCCTAGAAATTTCTTAATGGTGTGAGAATTACCTTGGTATAATTGTTCTACAGTTTGTGGGTCATCTGCTCAGTGGCTCTATGGTGGGGCTAATAATGACTTCCTCCAAGAGGGCTTATGCTACATTCTGTGTGACCCAGGTCTGCTGAAGCCAGAGCCCCTGTTCCCGCGACAGGCCACTGCTGACCCATGTGTCCACAGGAGACACTTAAACACTCAAAGGCAGGTCTGGCTCAGTCTCTGTGGGGTCTCTGGGTCCTGGTGCACATGAAGTTGGGTTTGAGCCCTCCAAGCATTTCTGGCATGTATGGGGTTTGATTCCAAATGCAATTTCAGCCCTCTGACCATCTTGTTGGGGCTTCTCCTTCGTCCTTGTATGTGGGTTATTTTTTTTGGTGGGATCCAACATTCTCCTGTTGATGGTTGTTCAGCAGCAAGTTGCAATTTTGGAGTTCTCACAGGTGAACATGAGTGCACTTCCTTCTATTCTGCCATCATTAGGCATCCTACATATATATATATATATACACACACACACACACACACACACACACACACACACCGCCATGTGTAAAGTAGCCAGTGGGAAGCTGCTGTATAGCACAGGAAGCTCAGCTCCATACTCTCTGATGACCTAGAGAGTGGGATGGGAGAGTAGGAAGGAGGTCCAAGAGGGAGGGTATGCAGCTGCTGCTGCTAAGTCACGTCAGCTGTGTCCGACTCTGCCTCATAGATGGCAGCTACCAGGCTCCTCCATCCCTGGGATTCTCCAGGCAAGAACACTGGAGGGGTTATGTATACACGTAGCCGATTCACTTTATTGTACAGCAGAACCTAACACAACACTGTAAAGCAATTACATTCCAATAAAAACAGTAGGTGCAGCACAGATCATCACGTATCTCGTAATGGTCTCATATGTCCTTATTTAAGTCTGCACGAACCCAGCTGAAGAATTATTAATATATCCTGGTGGCTGAGACAGTAAAGAATCTGCTTGCTATACGGGAGACCTGGGCTGAATCCCGCATTGGGAAGATTCCCCTGGAGAAGAAAATGGCGACCCACTCCAGTATTCTTGCCTGGAGTTTCCATGGACAGAGGAGCCTGGCATGCTCCAGTCCATGGGGTCACAAAGATGTGAGTGAAAGACTAATTACAGCACATTATTCATTTATTGATATCAATTTTTCTAAATAGTTGAACAATAAAACTTGCAAGCCTTTGCTTACTAACAGCTTATAAATCTCCATGTAACATGATTCCTAGATATATGCTTTACTCATTCAACTTAAACGTCTTCATTAGGGTAGCACTTCCAAAGAATGTTGCACAGAAGGCCAACCCCCCTGATGACCTATGGGAAAAGTTTCCTTAGATAAATGCATCTAAGAAATACTACATAGTGATTCCTCTTTGATATTCTCAATGAACACTTGTATATTAAAGGATCTAAAGAGTTATGTAAAAAATAATCCTTTTACTTTGTTTAATTTGGCATTTCCATACTATTACAAGTCTCTTTTTTTTCAAGTAACATCTATTAATATTCTTTGACTATGGTGTCCTATGCAATATACTCTGGAAAATATTTTTCTAAGAGTAATGAAGTTAATAAAGATTATGTCTACATATTCTTTAACTCATTTAAGGGACAAGCAGTTCTGTTTTACTTATAATAGAAATCTCTATGACTTGCAGGGAGCTGATATCAAGGTCCCCAGAATTTGGACTCTTCTTCTGTAAATACTGTAGTGTTTCTGGATGTTGGGAAACTCGTGAACAAGGCATAATTACCAGACTTTATCAGAATAAGAAGTAAGTAAAACAAATATTTAATGTTATAGACTGAGCATTTTAAAAACAGATTTTGAATGGCCAAGTGGTCCATTTAATAAGCCTATCAGTCTGCATGCTTTCCTTCACATCTGAAATCATCTACAGTTATTAATTTTGTATTTCCTGAGATTTTCTGACCTCTTGGCAAGATCTGTATGTCTGACAGTATAATCTTAAATAGAAGCTGGAGCTTTAATTCCTGTGAAATTAGGCAGACAAGTCTTACTAGATAGAGTTTACTGTTGGCCATTATAGATGTCAAAGTTTATCCAGTCAAGAGATTTACTGGAGTGTTTCATTGTGAGTGCCAAGCACAAGGATGATCCAACTCTGTGACATCATCCAGGAAATTTCCAATAGTTAGAAACACAGGACAGCAATTCTCTCACCTGATGCCTGATTCTGTTGGTGAAACTTGAACCTCTGAGCACTACTCAATGGTGTGAAAGTTTCCTCTGCCTGCAACTCCTCCCTTGAACATTACTCTTGGTGAAACCCTACTCATCCTTGAGGTTTCCATTCAAACACTTCTTTCTCAGAAAGAACTTACATGACTTCCCTCCCCAAAGAGATTCAAATCAGAGAACTATATTTGCTCTCTCTCACAGCAACCTATTCTTTTATAATTCTATATTTATTGGGGGCTTAAAATCTCTAATACCTTTCTTTCCCATTAGACTTGACAAGGAATCTCTCAGAGGGCAGAGGCTTTTTCTGCTTTCATTTTTTTTTTTTCCAACCACAGTATAAACAATGCAGAGAAGAGTTCTGACACATAATAGTTACTCGATAAATATTTGTAGGTTAAAAGGATTAAAGTGTGCTTTCAAGAATCCTTCAGTTCCATCATATATTTTAATCCCCAGAGAATATAGAGCACAGTTCTGTTCAAGAGCCATCTTTTGCTTTAAGATAAAAGGCAAGCTATTGGACTGACCACTTGTGTATCCCAACAAGCACATTTATTTTCATCAAAATTTCCACAAAGGAGTAGTTTTAAATATGATTGACCTTAAGTTCAGGTGGTCACATTTAATTGCCTACCCCAAAGATTTAAGAAAATTTTTATTTCTCTTGTGTAGCTTTCATTTAACAAGATCCTTCCCCTGTCATTGAAAAGCATGTTGGTTAACAAGAAAGAGGTCATGGTGAGAGAGACCAATCTGTATAATCTCTGTGCCCATAATTAGATTGATTGCCACGGGGTGGTCTTTATATATTTAGATAAACTGTGAGAGCTTTTCCCCACAGGAAGGGATTATGCAGATTTTTAATCAGGGTCGTCTTTCCATTTTCCTTCTGAGACTTTGCAAATGAGATTGGATGCTGGTGGCTGTTCAATGTAGCTTGGCTGCAGTGTCACCAAATGCTTAAACTTGCCTGGAGTGGCGTAAAAAATAGCACTACTAATCAGAAGAAATGGTAACAAAGTTAATTTGTTCCAGAAAGGTAATGAGGAAAAAAAGAGAAAAGGAATGGCTGCTTAAGAAACATTTTCCCTAATGTTTTTCTTCTTAGTTTTTTCAGATTTGCAAGGTGGGTTGTCGTTTTATTTTTCATTGGTGCTGAAGATTGGGGAAGTGTTCAGGACCACGCCGCATCTGATATAGCACTAATACATCTCTTTTCCAAGAAAAGAGATTGTCTATATAATCTTCTTTCCTCCTTCGCTTAGGACATCTAGATGGAAATGCTCAGAACTGGGAAAATTTTAGCCTGAAGATAAGGTGTCTGTGGACACTATAAAACTCCCAAAGGAAAACACAAGCAGAACACTCTTGGACATGAATCATAGTGACACCTTTTTTGATCCATCTCCAAGAATAATGGAAATAAAAACAGAAATAAACAAATGGAACCTACGTAAACTCAAAAGCTTTGCACAGCAAAGGAAATGATAAACAAAATGAACAGACAATCCAAAGACTGGGAGAAAATATTTGCAAATGATGTGACCAATGTGGGATTAGTCTCCAAAATCTAAAACAGCTTATGAGGCTGAACAAGATCAAAACAAACAGCCCACTCAGAAAATGGGCAAAAGACGTGAAAAGACATTTTTCTCCAAAGAGGACACACAGATGGCCAACAGGCACATGAAAAGATGTTCAACATTGCTAGTTACTAGCGAAATGCAAATCAAACTACAATGAGATATCATCTCACACAGGTCAGAATGGCATGAAAAAAATCCACAAACAACAAATGCTGGAAAGGGGGTGGAGAGAAGAAAACCCTCCTAAACTATTGGTGGGAATGTAAATTGGTATAGCCACTATGGAGAACAGTATGGAGGTTCCCTAAGAAACTAAAAATAGAGCTACAATTTGACCCTGAAATACTATTCTGGGCATATATCCAGAGAAAAACATGGTCCAAAAGGATACATGTACCCCAGTATCATTGCATCACTTTACAATAACCAAGACATGAAAAGCAACTAAATGGCCATCAACAGAGGAATATGCAAGGATGTAGTACATATATACAATGGAATATTAGCCATTAAAAAGATGAAATAATTCCATTTGCAGCAACGTTGATGGACCTAGAGAGGGTCGTACTGAGTGAAGTCAGACGGAGAAAGGTAAATATCATATGACATCACTTACATGTGGAATCTAGAAACAATCAGTTCAGTTCAGTCACTCACTCATGTCCGACTCTTTGTGACCCCATGAATCACAGCACGCCAGGCCTCCCTGTCCATCACCAACTCCCAGAGTCCACCCAAACCCATGTCCATTGAGTCAGTGATGCCATCCAACCATCTCATCCTCTGTTGTCCCCTTCTCCTACCACCCTCAATCTTTCCCTGCATCAGGGTCTTTTCAAATGAGTTAGCTCTTCACATCAAGTGGCCAAAGTATTGGAGTTTCAGCCTCAGCATCAGTCCTACCAATGAACACCCAGGACTGATCTCCTTTAGAATGGACTGGTTGGAACTCCTTGCAGTCCAAGGGACTCCAAGAGTCTTCTCCAACAGCACAGTTCAAAAGCATCAATTCTTCAGCACTCAGTTTTCTTTATAGTCCAACTCTCACATCCATACATAACCACTGGAAAAATCATAGCCTTGACTAGACGAATCTTGTTGACAAAGTAATGTCTCTGCTTTTTAATATGGTGTCTCAGTTCAGTTCAGTTCAGTCACTCAGTCGTGTTCGACTCTTTGAGACCCCGTGAATCGCAGCATGCCAGGCTTCCCTGTCCATCACCAACTCC
>SJXQ01008112.1:71486-156265 GCA_006408695.1 Aepyceros melampus
TCCTCTTCACTTTCTGCCATAAGGGTGGTGTCATCTGTATATCTGAGGTTATTGATATTTCTCCCGGCAATCTTGAATCCAGCTTGTGCTTCTTCCAGCCCAGTGTTTCTCATGATGTACTCTGCATATAAGTTAAATAAGCAGGGTGACAATATACAGCCTTGACGTACTCCTTTTCATATTTCGAAAAGGAGTCTGTTGTTCCATGTCCAGTTCTAACTGTTGCTTCCTGACCTGCATACAGGTTTCTCAAGAGGCAGGTCAGGTGGTCTGGTATTCCCATCTCTTTGAGAATTTCCCACAGTTTATTATGATCCACACAGTCAAAGGCTTTGGCATAGTCAATGAGGTAGAAATGGATGTTTTTCTGGAATTCTCTTGCTTTATCAATGATCCAGTGGATGTTGGCAATTTGATCTCTGGTTCTTCTGCCTTTTCTAAAACCAGCTTGAACATCTGGAAGTTCACAGTTCACACATTGCTGAAGCCTGGCTTGGAGAATTTTGAGCATTACTTTACTAGCGTGTGAGATGAGTGCAATTGTGTGGTAGTTTGCGCATCCTTTGGCATTGCCTTTCTTTGGAATTGGAATGAAAACTGACCTTTTCCAGTCCTATGGCCACTGCTGAGTTTTCCAAATTTGCTGGCATAGTGAGTGCAGCACTTTCACAGCATCATCTTTCAGGATTTGAAATAGCTCAACTGGAATTCCATCACCTCCACTAGCTTTGTTCGTAGTGATGCTTTCTAAGGTCCACTTGACTTCACATTCCAGGATGTGTGGCTCTAGGTGAGTGTGAGTGATCACACCATTGTGATTATCTGGGTCGTGAAGATCTTTTTTGTACAGTTCTGTGTATTCTTGCCACCTCTTCTTAATATCTTCTGCTTCTGTTAGGTCTCTACCATTTCTGTCCTTTGAGCCCATCTTTGTATGAACTGTTTCCTTGGTATCCCTAATTTTTTGAAGAGATCTTCAGTCTTTCCCCTTCTGTTCTTTTCCTCTATTTCTTTGCGTTGATCACTGAGGAATGCTTTTTTATCTCTCCTTGCTATTCTTTGGCACTCTGCATTCAAATGGGTATATCTTTCCTTTTCTCCTTTGGTTTTTTGCTTCTCTTCTTGTCTCAGCTATTTGTCAGGCCTTCTCAGACAGCCATTTTGCTTTTTTGCATTTGTTTTTCTTGGGGATGGTTTTGATTCCTGTCTGCTGTACAATGTCACAAACCTCCATCCATAGTTCATCAGGCATTCTGTCTATCAGATTTAGTCCCTTAAATCTATTGCTCACTTCCACTGTATAGTCATAATGGATTTGACTTAGGTCATACCTGAATAGTCTAGTGGTTTTCTCCACTTTCTTCAATTTCAGTCTGAATTAGGCAATAAGGAGTTCATGATTGGAGCCACAGTCAGCTTGCAGTCTTGTTTTTGCTGACTGTATAGAGCTTCTCCATCTTTGGCTGCAAAGATTATAATCAATCTGATTTCGGTGTTGACCATCTGGTGACGTCCATGTGTAGAATCTTGTGTTGTTGGAAGAGGATGTTTGCTATGACCAGTGCATTCACTTGGCAGAACTCTATTAGCCCTGCTTCATTCCATACTCCAAGGCCAAATTTGCCTGTTACTCCAGGTGTTTCTTGACTTCCTACTTTTGCATTCCAGTTCCCTTTAATGAAAAGGACTTCTTTTTTGGGTGTTAGTTCTAGAAGGTCTTGTAGGTCTTCATAGAACTGTTCAACTTCAGCTTCTTCAGCATTACTGGTTGGGGCATAGACTTGGATAATTGTGATATTGAATGGTTTGCCTTGGAGATGAACAGAGATCATTCTGTCATTTTTGAGATTGCATCCAAGTCTGTATTTCGTTTGATGACTATGATGGCTACTCCATTTCTTCTAAGGGATTCCTGCCCACAGTAATCCCACAGTACTACTGCCCACAGTAGTGCCACGGCTGCAACGGTGCAGAAGTGTGGCTGAGAGGAGCTACCCCATCCAAGGTAAGGAGCAGCGGCTGCGCTTTGCTGGAGCAGCTGTGAAGAGATACCCCACGCCCAAGGTAAGACAAACCCAAGTAAGACAGTAGGTGTTGTGAGAGGCATCAGATGGCAGACACACTGAAACCATAATCACAGAAAACTAGTCAATCTAATCACACAGACCACAGCCTTATCTAATTCAATGAAACTAAGCCATGCTGTGTGGGGCCACCCAAGATGGGCGGGTCATGGTGGAGAGGTCTGACAGAATGTGGTCCACTGGAGAAGGGAATGGCAAGCCACTTCAGTATTCTTGCCTTCAGAACCCCATGAACAGAATGAAAAGGCAAAATGGTAGGATACTGAAAGGGGAACTCCCCAGGTCGGTATGTGTGTGTTAGTTGCTCAATCGTGCCTGACTCTTTGCGACCCCATGGACTGCAGTCCACCAGGTTCCTCTGTCTATGAGATATTCCAGGCAAGGATACTGGAGTGGATTGCCATTTCCTTTCTCAGGGGATCTTCCCAACCCAGGGATTTAAACCTGGTCTCCTGCACTGCAGGCAAATTCTTTACCGACTGAGCTACAAGGGAAGCCCTAGGTCGGTAGGTGCCCAATATGCTACTGGAGATCAGTGGAGAAATAACTCCAGAAGGAATGAAGGGTTGGAGCCAAAGCAAAAAACAACACCCAGTTGTGGATGGAACTGGTGATAGAAGCAAAGTCCAATGCTGTAAAGAACAATATTGCATAGGAACCTGGAATGTTAGGTCCATGAATCAAGGCAAATTGGAAGTGGTCAAACAGGAGATGACAAGAGTGAATATCAACATTCTAGGAATCAGTGAACTAAGATGGACTGGAATGAGTGAATTTAACTCAGATGACCATTATAAAAGAAACAATACAAATGGATTTACAAAACAGAAAGAGACTCAAAGACTTGGAAAATGAACTTATGGCTGCCAGGGGGAAGGAATAGTAAGGGAGTTTGGGAAGGTCATGTACACACTGCTATATTCAAAATGGATAACAAACAAGAACCTATTGTATAGCATATAAAACTCTGTTCAGTGTTATGTGCCAGCCTGGATGGGAGGGGTGTTTGGGGAAGAATGGATACATGTATCTGTGTGGCTGAATCCCTTCCCTGTTTACCTGAAACTACCACAATATTGTTAATTGGCTATTTTGTTGTTCAGTTGCCCAGTCATGTCCTACTCTTTGTGACCTCATGGACTGCAGCATGTCAGGCCTCCCTGTCCCTCACCATCTTCCGAAGTTTACCCAAGTTCATGTCCATTGCATTGGTGATGCCATCCAGCCATCTCATCCTCTGATGTCCTCTTCTCCTTCTGCCGTCAATCTTTCCCAGCATCAGGGACTTTTCCAATGAGTCAACAGTTTGCATCAAATGACCAAAATACTGGAGTTTCAGCTTCGGCATCAGTCCTTCCAATGAGTATTCAGGGTTGATTTCCCTTAAAATTGACTGGTTTGATCTCCTTGCTGTCCAAGGGGACTCCAGGAGCCTTCTCCAGCACCACAGTTCCAAAGCATCAATTCTTTGGTGTTCTGCCTTCTTTATGGTCCAGCTCTCATAACCGTATGGGACCACTGGGAAGACCATACCCTTGACTATATGGTCCTTTGTCAGCAGAGTAATGTCTCTGCTTTCCAACACAAAATAAAAAGTTTTTTTTAAAAAAGATAAGAGGTCTGCTCTTGTCTAGAAAAAGGGCTATCATGGAGACTTCTCTGATGGTCCAGTGGTTAAGACTCTGCCTTCCGAGGCAGAGGGTGCTGGTTTGATCCCTGATTGGGGAGATAAGATCCCACATGCCTCCCAGCAAAAAAAAGACCAAAACATAGAACAGAAGCAATATTGTAACAAATTCAATAGAGACTTTAAAAACTGTCAAATCAAAAATAAAAAGGAGGCTCTCATAAAAGGAAAAAAGCTTTATTCTAGTCATTTCCAACAGAAGGAAGATGGTGCAAAGTGATGGGTAAAGAGGATTCTGAGCCTTCTCCTTTCTTCTTTTTCCCTCCCTCCACACTTCATAACCACAGTTCATATTGGGGAAACTATCGATGGCTCTACAAATTTAAATTTTATCTTCAAGATAAGTTATTCTTATTAAAGTGTTATTGTTATTATTTGTAGTGCAATAGGTGTGAAGCCAAGATAAAATGCAAAACCAACTTTTTCCTTTATGGATTAGGCCCACCAGGCTTGAACTGACATACACTGACATGATTCATGTGAGATAAATTTAAAGGGCTGGACCTCTATAGTAAATAATTAACCAAGTCATAGAATTTTTACAGCTGGAAGTTATCTAATCAAATGTCTTCATTGTACAGATGAGGGTTAAGTTCTTGGCTCTACTCGGAGAACAGCAATAAAAGTTCTTTGGCCACTTTAGCAGACAATTCAAATGGGCTCTCATTACCTCCTGCATTAAATGTAAGCCAATGTTAGTATTGAATAGAGATTTAATAGAAGCCAGAAGTGTTTCTAAAGTGATTTCTTGGACGCTAGCATGCTTATCTCAGAGACCACAGTTCTTACTTTCTGAATTGGCATTTTCTAAAGATTATTTTATCTGATATTTGCATTTGAGTGACAATTGCTTTTGAGATCAAAGTGGATAGTGATAAAATACACTTAGAGCATCCTTATAAATAAAAGCTTACTCTATAGCCCCTTCTAGTCCAATCCTCATTAATTTTCCTTCATTTTAAATATTCCATTATGAAGCTTCTCTTCAAAAAGCAGAGGGTAAAAGAGACAAAAAGGAAGACTGAATTGTAAAGAAGGTAATCCATCAACACTTATTTAACACAAATATTCTTTAAACACTTTAGTGCACACTTTTGTATGCACTAAATTATCTCATTTGGTTCTTTAAACATCTCCATGATGTAGGCAATATTCATTTATAAATGAAATAAACTAAGACTAAGTGATGAATAATGGATGAAACTAAGTAATGAAATAATAAGCAGTAACCAAGTAGCTGATAAATTCAGATCTGATTTCAGTTTTCCTTTTATTACATCATCTTTGAAGCTTGGACTATACTGAGTAAAAAGATGTGAAAATAGATGTTAAAGACAGACACAAAAAGAAGCATCCTGAATAACTGCCTGCAGAAGGGTAAAGATGGAACTTACAGAAAAATAATATGAGCATATAGCCCGGGTGATGTGAACAGTCTCCATCCAGATGGAGAAAAAATTCAGTCTTTAACTCTGTGTGTGTGTGCAGAGTTTGAGAGTTAACATTAACATCTAAGAACCAGCTCACTAATTAAACCTATTAACTACTGAAAAGCCCAATTACAAGCCCAGTGAGAGAAACTGATCATTTGTTAGTTAGTCCTCAAATAAAATATTTTTCCTCAGTGGCTAAATATTATGTAACCTACAGCATCTCAAGAAATGCATAATGGACTCTTTTCTCCACCTAGGAAAAATATATTCATCAAATATATTGATCCCTGGATAATTATTTAGAACAACAGATATCCAACTAAAATTTACTGGGCATATTTAGTGAGGATTATGCAACTTAAGTATAATATTAAATTAAGTATAATGTTAGAATTATGTCAACAGCAGCCATACAATAGAGAAGTGTATTTCTCTCATTTAAAAATAACTAAATACCTGCCAATATTTATTCAGTGGATAATTGTGATCTAGTTGGAAAAGACAAAAAATAATACTTCCTGGAAGTCAGAGAGGGTGACTATAAGTAAGGAGTTTATTTAAATGAAGAGAGAGAAGAATGCTACATGTGAAACACCTTTTAAAAGCCATCATATCTTTTCTATACATTGAGATGGGATTGTGGAATTTTAATACATTAACACTGACATTAAAGAATGATTATTAAAGAATAATAATTTATTCTTGAGGGCCTTGATTTAACTTTCCAGGTACACGTTTCTTTCACCATACTGTTTAAGGATGTTGGAGTTTGATATACAATAATTCTCCTTACATGGGCTTCTCCGGTGGCTCAGAGGTAAAGAATCTGTCTGCAATGCCGGAGTTGCAAGAGATGCAAGTTCCATCCCTGGGTCAGGAAGATGCCCTGGTAGAGGGCATAGCACCCGCTCTAGTATTCTTGCCTGGAGAATCCCATGGACAGAGGAGCCTGGCAGACTAGTCCATGGGGTCACAAAGAGTTGGACATGACTCAAGTGACTTAGTATACACGCACACACACACGTTCTCCTTATGTGTCTGTAATCAGTTCTACAATAAATAGGTAATAAATAATAATTTTTAAATAAAAAGAATTAAATAAGGTAACAGGGACCAGATTTACCTTCCCATCTGAAACAACTAAACAATTATACATGTCTTTGAAACAGCGGTTTTCAGACACTGATATCAGAACGCACAAGACAGTAAGCCCTAAGAGAGGGGAAACAAACAAGATGTCTCAGTTTACTGACTGCAGAGACTTTCCAGGCTGCAGTGCAGGAGAGAAAATGAGGTAGAGCCCTGGCTGAGTTAAGAAGACAGAGTTAGGCTAAACCAGTGTCAACTACTAAGCGGAACTTGCCAATGGCGTTTGCCATCTGCCTCTGCAGGGACTGAATCCTGTGCAGCTGCTGACCTTTGACACACCCTGAAGGGAGTTCAGAATGGAGAATGAGGCCCTTTGTGCTCCAAGAAAACTAGTGGAACAAGTCTCCAGATAAGTATTTTCAGGACCTGATTTTATGAGCCCAATCCTTGTATCTCCCCATATCTAGAAAAGCACTAAATCCCTTCACAATGACATCAGCAGCTCATGACCAGCAAAAAACCTTTTGTAAGATACGTGTTTGATTGCATGAACTCCCCCCTCACCAAAATCACATATATTGATCTTCCCCCTCTTTAGAGCACTTTCTCAGAGCTAACTGAGATGCTGTCTCCCAGCCTATTGTCCTCATTTTGCCTTAAACTTAACTCATAACTTTCACGTTGTACATCGTTTTTAGTTGACACCAGTGAGAATTCATAGGACCAAATATTCGAGAGGAGAGAGGTACACAGAAGCAGAGTTCTGAAGATCACAGCAGATCCTGCTTAGATCTTCTGCTGTCACAGCAGATCCCGCTTAGATCTTCTGCTGTCACAGCGGATCCTGCTTAGATCTTCTGCTGTCACAGCGGATCCCACTTAGATCTTCTGTTGTCACAGCGGATCCCCCTTAGATCTTCTGCTGTCACAGCGGATCCCGCTTAGATCTTCTGCTGTCACAGCGGATCCCGCTTAGATCTTCTGCTGTCACTGCGGATCCCGCTTAGATCTTCTGCTGTCACAGCGGATCCCGCTTAGATCTTCTGCTGTCACAGCGGATCCCCCTTAGATCTTCTGCTGTCACAGCGGATCCCGCTTAGATCTTCTGCTGAGCATGAGTGGAAGAGACTATAGGAGGGGAAAGAAAGAATCACCTAAAAAGAGAACAGCTAACAATCTCTGGAAGTTCCACAGGACCAGGAATAGTGTGTTTCTTTCAGGAAAAAAAAATAAAAAGGAAAAGTTGCAAATTTATAGGACATTGAAATACTCCAAAGGGTATTATCTCAACTAGACTATAGGGCTGCTCTGGTCCCATTTCACAAGTATTAAAAGCAAGCCTCAAGAGGATCAAACTATTTCCAAGTAACTTAATTACAATTAAGGGGAAAAGTTCAAGAATAGCTATAAGAATACAAAAGTATCTAACACAATGCAAAATTCACAATGTCTGGCATCAAATGAAAAATTACAAGGCATATACAGAGTAGACCAATACAACCTATAATAAGGAGAAACAGCTACAGAAACAGATCTATAATTACATGAGTGATGCAGTTAGAAGATGAGAACATTAAAATGGTTATTATAACTATATTCTGTATGTTCAAGAAGGCAGTGTAATACTTGAACATATTAAGGAGAGACCTGGAAAATATAAAAAAAAGACATAAACAAAACTTTTAGAGGCAAACCATACAGAGCTAGAATAAAAAAAAAAAAAGTACTCTGGATGGAATTAACAGTGGATTCTATGCTGAAAAAGTAAAGATTAATGGTCAAAAAGACATGCAGTAAAATCCATTAAAATGGCAGAAAAAGGACTGAAAAAAATAGAGCTTCAATGACCTGTGTTACAATTTCAAGCAGCCTACTATATATGTTGTTCTGACTGAGTTTTCTCTGAATTAATTAAATTTTCCTCTGCTGGGAAGAATGTGACTGTTATACATAAATTAAATTATAGAAAAATAAATAATATGATATCCCTGGGGGAAAAAAATTGTAGGCAGTCATCCAGGGCTGAAATGCTGGTCCTCAGTGACAGGAACTCAGCCTCTCTTTATCTTCTATTTCTGCACGCATGACTTCCGGTCCCCAAAGTCACCTCAAGGTCCCAGATGCTTGCAGGAACTCTAAAAATTACTTTCCACATTCCAGAAATCTGGAAAGAGGATACTTCCCGGAACTTGTACAAGCTTCTGTTTACAACAAATTGGCAAGAACCAAGCCAAATATCAGAATGTAGCTACAAGTGATGCTGGGAAATGCAATGCTTATTTTGGTTAGTCACATACATAGTAAAAATCAAGGGTTCTTTTTCTATGGTTCAACTGGACAGTGGACATTGGAAGAATAATAAACACTCTCTCCCATACAGTAAAATGGAAAGAAAAATATCAGGCAAAAGCGAGCATGTATCAGGACTGAGATGGAGATGTTGTTGTTGCTGTTCAGTTGTTCAGTCATGTTCCACTCTTTGCAACCCTATGGAGTGTAGCCCACCAGGTCCTTCTGTCCCTGGAATTTTCCAGGCAAGACTACTGAAGCAGGTTGCCATTTCCTCCTCCAGGGATCTTCCTGACCCAGGGACTGAACCCACTTCTCTTACATTCCCTGCATTGGTAGGTGGGTTCTTTTCTACTAGCACCACCTGGAAAGCCCATGGATAATAAATATAAGAGGGAGACTTTAGCAGAGAAATATATAGAAATAATAGATCAATTTATACAGCACAACAACTCATGGATTAAAATTCTTCTCAAAAGCAAGTGATATTATTTTCATTGCAAATATCAGGAATACTTTATTAGTATCTAAATTGATTCTAGAAAAGACTTCCGTGTGCCCAAGAAAAATGAAAATATAAATGATTTCTTCTCATATAGAATTTTTAATTTGGTTTTGTTGCATAGTCGAGGTAAGGCTATTCTCTCCCAGTCAGTCAACAATTTATATCAGCAGGGACTCATGGACATTTATTTAATACTTTGGATTATAACCCAATTTATCTTGTACAAATTGTTTCAGCTCTGGCCATTGGGAGCTCTTTCAATTAGCTCCCTTGTCCTTTAGACATATTTCCATCATTGTGGTTTGTTTCTTCTTAAACACTTTATTAATTTTCCACACTACAGTCAACTACTTTTAAATACCAGATACAGATTTTTGCACACACTCCTGCTCAATTCTGTTCTCTTGGCATTCATCAATAATTCTAATACACTGAAATAATTTAGCTTTTTCATCTTTCAGTTTTCATTTTAATTATCTCACCACATTTTGGTTCATCAGCAAATTTGATGTCTTATCTGTGTTCATTCAAATACTCAAGACAAGATTCAGGCCAGAGTCCTATGATCTCCTACTGAAGACATCTCTCTCTTTATATACATATATTTTTTTTTCTTTTTTATCCTTCCAGCTTTCCCCTGTAGCCCTAATTAGAATTCTTTTGGTGCCTTATTCATTCAGATAAAAATGAATTTTATAATATTATCCTCTAGCTCAATTTATCCACAAGAACAAATAAAAGAACAGGAAGTCTAAGGGGAAAGTTCCATGTAAAGAATAATAATTATGGATGGTTCACAGCTCAGAAGGAAAAGGAGAGAGTCGATGGGAGGAGAGACTGTGGAATTTTATCTTTCCCAGGAAGGAAATCATTATCAAGTTTTGAGGACAAAAAGCAAGGAATGAAAGATGAATTGGAGTCACCTCCACTTCTTCACAGGGATTGTGTGCAGCAAACCAGAAGAGAAATGGCACAAAAATGTTTCAAGGTCACATTTGTTTCTGTGATGGTAAGGAGGGAAGAAAAGGGTCATTCTAGGAATTGGCAGAAATAAGAAAAGCAACCACAGTTGTGATAAGCATGTATGTGGAGTTTGAAAATAAATGAATAATGCAAGCCTTTAGTATCAAATGGATAAAAACCTCTGGTTACTTCAATATCAGCTTCCATTGCTATATTGTCTGGTTTCTGATGCTTCTTAACTAGTTTCTTCAATACAACAGCATTTCTTAAAAAGGAAAGCTCTATACCTGGCTTACACAATCCAGTGAACACATTATTAAGAAAGAAAGAAGAAAAAAAAAGAGCAGAGGAAGGAGGAAGAAAGAAGTAGGTGAAGGAGATTAAAAGATATAAAATCTCCAGTTACAAAATAAATGAGTCACAGGGGAAATGTACAGTGTAGGGAATATAGTCAATAATTATTATGGAATATCTTTGCATGGTGACAGATGGTAACTAGACTTTGGTGATCATTTTGAAATGTATGGAACTGTTGACTCACTGTCCTGTGTATCAGGAACTAACAAATTGTTGAAGGTCAATTATATTTCAAAAACGAACAAGCTCATTGAAAAAGAGATCAGATTTTTGGTTACGAGACTGGGGCTAGGAACAGGAGAAATTGGACAAAAGCAATCAAAAAGTACAAAGTTCTAGTTATAAGTAAATACTAAGCATGTAATGTACAATGTGATAAGTATAATTAACACAAATATAATTAACACTGATGTGTGTTATATATGGACTTCCCTGGTGGCTCAGATGGTAAAGAATCCGCCTGCAATGCAGGAGACCTGGGTTTGATCCCTGGGTTATATATGAAAGTTATTAAGCAAGTAAACCCAGAGTTCTCATCAGAAAGAAAAAAAATTTTTATTTATTTAATTTTGTATCTATATGACATGATGGATGTTCATTAAATTTATTGTGGTAATCATCTTATGATGTACATAAGTCAGATCATTATGCGTACACCTTAAACGTATCCAGTGCTGTGTGTCAATTATGTTTCAATAAAACTAGAGGGAAAAATGCAATTACAAGGACTTCTGAGGTTTTCAAAATGCTTCTCAGAGTGAGGTCAGCAAATCCAATTTTGGACCTGAGACATTCCCCAGAAGAAATGTTTAATCACTTGTCAAGTGTGCTCATTTGGTGTGCTCAGGTGGTGATAAGTACCATCCACAGAATGCCTCCTACTACACGCAAATTCTCATGTTTCCCCTAATTCTCATAACAACCCTCCAGGAGAGGTGTGTTCTTTTCATTTGCAGATTTGGAACTGAGTTTCAGAATGCTTCAGTAGCTTGCCCATGCAGCAAGAACAATACCCAATCATTCTGGAAGCAAAGCCCTCTGTGAATCCCCTATGTTACATGGTTTTATCCCAACCCAGCAACTCTCCGGGGCCTCAAAGATACTGAACAACTGTTAACACATGATAGGAAGCTTTGTGTTGGAAATCGAGATGCTTACCTCTCTGAATGCCATGGGATGTAAAAATGAGATTTTAAGCATTATAATTCAGTGTCTGACTTCAGATACAGATTTTTTTTTTTAATTTGAGAGGAAAATTGCTTTACAATATTTTATTAGTTTCTGCTGTACCATAACATGAATCTGCTATATGTATACATATATTCCCTTCCTCTTGAGCCTCCCTCCCTCCATACCCCACCTCTCTAGTACCATACAGTAAATTTTGACAATATGGATTTTTGCTCTTCCTGCTCCATGTGAGTTTAACTTCATCATAGCTGGATAAATAAATGTTATTGAGAATTTCAATCTTTTACTTGATCTCTCAAAAGAAAGTTTAGATCAAAAGAAATGACTTGAGATTGATGAGAACTCATAGAAGCTGTGACTTAAAATTAACTTTTTTGCCAGTGGCAAGAAACATTTATTTAATCTTATAGTATGTCAGAAAACCCCAAGTTCATTCTCAGGGCAGAGTTTATTTTTTTCTTTTCTGCCTCTGCCTCCTCCGTAGCTATACTTATATCTACACATATCCTCAAAGGTCTAGGTGATATTTCAATCTTTCATCAATCCAAAGCTAATTTATTGTTATTGAAAAAAAATTAAGAGCCAGCATATAACATCAGATCTTATTTCTTCTAAGTTTGCTCAAGGGAGCATGTGTGTGTTTCTCTTCCTTGCACCTGCCAGAGAATATTTACCTGACCGGTAATACTTTGAAGTCCTGGCTGATTAACATTCTGGAAGAAGCTTGACAAAACTGCTGCTCCTGAAATTTTTTTCACGAGCACATTCTTGTTAGACGATAGCATTCTTTAGTCTGCAGTCTGATTTTTCTCCAGTCTCAGCAGTCTCCTGGCTTGGGGCCACCATAAACTAGAAGGTCTTTTGTTTTCTCAACCTCAGTTAATGTTGATGGGTTTAGTTGTTATTGCTTCACTTAGCACACGACTGTATTTACTGCCATTTAATGCAAGCTGTGTGTCTTGCCACCTAGGTCTCCAAGGCAGTCATCTTAGGAAATTTCTTTGAATCTGTGGTTAGACAGTTCACTTTGTGCTCTCGAATCTTAAGTGATGACATCGCGACCCACCTTGCAAAGCAAGAGCTGAAAGGTGTGCAAAAGAGACCCTAGTGAAGCTTGAAAATCCTTTGCTGCTGCTGCTAAGCCGCTTCAGTCGTGTCTGACTCTGTGAGACCCCCATAGACGGCAGCCCACCAGGCTCCCCCGTCCCTGGGATTCTCCAGGCAAGAACACTGGAGTGGGTTGCCATTTCCTTCTCCAATGTGTGAAAGTGAAGTCACTCAGTCGTGTCTGACTCTAGCGACCCCACAGACTGCAGCCTACCAGGCTCCTCCGTCCATGGGATTTTCCAAGCAAGAGTACTGGAGCGAGGTGCCATTGCCTTAGTTCAAACCAAATTAAGATTCTCAAAGTCTGAGAACAGGTCTCCAGAACCATCTCAGTGACATGTATGTCCCAGAATCCGAACTCCACTTAGAAATATATAGAGAGGGAAGAGATCTGATCTTTAAGTTTCTAGACAAAGTAATGCCTGACCTGTGAACTGGACTACTTGGAAATTCTTCCCCTAGTCCTTTGGAAGACAAAATATCTCTTCTCCCTCTGGGAAAGGGTTCAAGTCATTGGTTTTCTTTCTTTTTTTTTTTTTTCTTTAATTAATTTTTATTTTTTAGTTTGTTTTGCTTTACAATACTGTATTCATTTTGCTACACATCGACATGAATCAGCCACGAGTGTACATGAACTCCCACTCCCGACCCTCACCTCCCCCCTCCCGCCCCACACCCTCTCTCTGGATTATCCCCGTGCATCAGTCCCAAGCATCCTGCATCCTGCATCAAACCTGGACTGGCGATTCGTTTCACTTATGATATCACACATGTTACACTGCCACTCTGCCAACCCATCCCACCCTCTCCCTCTCCTACAGAGTCCAAAAGGCCGTTCTATACATCTGTGTCTGACCCTCACCTCCCCCCTCCCGCCCCACACCCTCTCTCTGGATTATCCCCGTGCATCAGTCCCAAGCATCCTGCATCCTGCATCAAACCTGGACTGGCGATTCGTTTCACTTATGATATCACACATGTTACACCGAAGTCATTGGTTTTCTATATAGGCAGAGACACAGGAGGTACCCTTATGACTCATCCACCCTGTCTTCAGAGAACCAACTGGAGGCAACCAACACACACAACCAACAATGGTGTGTGTGGGTGTGTGTATGCGCGCGCACGTGCACGCACACACGCACACTCAGTGATGTCTGATTCTTTGTGAGCTCACGGACTGTAGCCTACCAAGATCCTCTGTCCATGTGATTCTCCAGGCAAGAATACTGGAGTGGGTTGCCATTTCCTTTTTCCAGGGGCTCTTCCTAACCTAGGGATGGAGCAAATGTCTCTTGCATCGGCAGGCAAATTCTCCACCACTAGCGTTACCTGGGAGGCAATGATCGCACACTGGCGATCACCGGCATCTTTTCTGGATCAGTGAGCCTGGCGGTGGTGTTTGGTGCCTGTCCTTTGGCATCATCGTATTGCAACAGGACAGCTCAGCTTTTGGCATTTCGGTGCCATGCCCTGGCAATCAGATTCAGTGATACACGGCTCAAAACCAAAAAATTCAAAACTCCTAGAATCTGGCCACATCGAGCCTGATTTATTTTCTCCTGTGATTCATCATGAAAAGTGAAAGTGTTAGTTGCTCATTCATGTCCGACTCTTTGTGACCCCATGGGACATAGTTCTCCTTTTTGCTCCTCCATCCATAGCCCTAGGAGGCTGATATCTTCTAGGTTAAGGTCTTTTTCAAAATTATCTTCTGCTCATCATCAAAGTTGCATTCCAACTACTATAACTATAGTGATATCTAACTACTGGCAAGAAATCTAGCATTTTTTCCTTTTTTCAGCTATTTGAAAAGTAATTAGGATTCTTGTCCCATTGTGAGGAGCATGGCTGGATGGGAGCCAGAGTGGGACTTTAATGGGAGGAGCCAAAGGTAGGGCTCCTCTTTTCCCAGATTGCTAGAAGGCAGAATGTATCTCATCCAGCGGATAGAGCAAACACTACTAGCTAGCCCTTTGCTGGATTTCTCATTAACTATGATCTATTTAACTGGGATTTATAGAAAACTACTCTGCTATCTCTTCCACGATCCGTGGATCTGTTTGTGTTCCAGGCTGGATGATTACCATGAATGTACATATTTCTGTCTGTTTTGGTGAGCTCTTACAAAGTAGAAAGGAAAGGTTGAGTCCTACTAATCTGTAAGTCTGGACTTCGCGGTTGCACTGGGTATGAAACGTGTGTGAGTAGGAGCCATGGGGAAGTCTGACCCCCAGTGGCTATTATCAACTGCTGCACATCTTCAGAAAGGGGATACGGCCGTTCAAAGTCAACAACAAAACAGTGTCTTGAAGCTGTATAGGAATATACGGTGTTGCTTGGTCTTCCTGAAATGTTTTTCATTAGGAAAAACTGACATGTCACAATTAGAAAAATGTATCAATAAACACACTGAATTAGATGTTTTAGCAACCAGAAACATGAAAATAGACTAAATCAGTCTATATTTGGGGTTTTCTATTTTTATAGCCATCCTCTATCCACAAGTTGTCACTCTGGCTTTCTTATCGCCACAAAATAAAGCTAGTCATATTTTTTCAGACAATGTTTCAAAGAGTGGCCCTGATTTCATGTTATACTGCATTTGTTCCAAATTTTCATTTCAAAGGACTACAGATTCACAGAAAGTTGCAGAAATATTAGAAAAATCCCATGTAACATTTCCCCAACTTCTCCCTATGGTAACATCTTACATGAACTATGGCACAATAGGGAAACTAGGAAATTGATACTGTTACAATTCACATAGCTTATTTAGATTTTACCAGTTTTACCTGTGTGTGTGTCTATGTGTATGTTGTTCTATGCAGTTTTATCGTATGCATGGATTCATGTAGCTACCACCGGTTTGAGAACATTATTTAAATGGAATCATACTTATGTGACCTTTCGACACAGTCATTTTTTCAGTTAGCACGATTCCCTTGAGACCCATCCCAGTTGACATGTGTGTTAATCATTTGTTCCTTTTTATTACCGAGTGGTATTCCATGGTATGGATGTGCCACAGTTTATTTAAACTGTTCACTCACTGAAGGATGTCTGGACTGTTTCCAGTTTTTGCCTATTGCCAATAAAGCTGCTATGAACACTTGCACACAGGTCTTTGTGTGGGTATAAGTCTTCATTTCTCTGAGATAAATACCCAAGAGTGTGATTGTTGAATCATAAGGTTCATGTCTTTTAGTTTTCCAAGCAACTGGCAAACTACTTTCCCAAGTGGCTGTACAGTTTTACACTCCCACCAGGAAAGGACAGGATCTCTTTCCTTCCATCCTTGCCAACATCTTGTACTGTCACTGTTTTTCATTTCAGCTGCTCTCACAGATGTGTGGTTGTCTCCACTTTTAAACAACATAAGGTATCATTAGGTTCTTACCATCAAAACCCAAGAAAAAAGCAAAGGTACCTTGATGAACGACATACACTCAGTTGTATGAATCACTTTGCCCTGTGATTCAATAACTTTGCTAAAGCCTATAATGATAAAAGTTCAAGGATGAGATGGCCTTGAGAAACACAGCAAATTTTGACTAGATCAAGTGGGTTCATTTTTAACAACTTACTGACCAGAGGCATAGTAATATGTTTCTTGCTACCCAAACATTATTGACTGGCTGCTGCTGCTGCTGCTAAGTCGCTTCAGTCATGTCCGACTCTGTGCGATCCCATAGACGGTAGCCGACCAGGCTCCCCCGTCCCTGGGATTCTCCAGGCAAGAACACTGGAGTGGGTTGCCATCTCCCTCTCCAATACATGAAAGTGAGAAGTAAAAGTGAAGTCGCTCAGTCGTGTCCGACTCTTAGTGACCCCATGGACTGCAGCCTAGCAGGCTCCTCCGCCCATGGGATCCTCCAGGCAAGAGTACTGGAGTGGGTTGCTCCAATATTCATTTATATACAAATCACTGGCCACATGCATTAATTTCTGCAATAATCCCCCAGTCAATAATGTGTTAAAGCCATTTTTCTCAGGCGAAGTATAAAAAAACCATGACAATTACTCAATTAATTGTGCTGAGTTAGGAGGTGATTATCCTTAAAAATGTTCCTGGCAGTTATCTAGAAACGAAACACACTACCCTCTTACTTCTGTGTTTGCTTCTTGAGTGTATTAATGTTTCATGGGGCCAACGTACCTTTTTTTTCCCTCTAGTACGTTATATCATTAAGTATAGAAGGGGGAGTTTGGGCCACTTCCCTATGGAGACCTTATGCAGATTTCACTCCCTGACTTCCTATCGGCGTGTATTACCTCATTATTACTTCACTTCCTGGGTTGCAGGTACAGTGAAGTTTATCAGCCTTGGATCCTAACCTCTGTCTTCCCCCAGACTGGAGCTCAGTGGGTCAGCTCCTCTGGTTGTCCAGCACTGGAAGTAAGCAGCATTACTGCTCTGGAATCTGTTTTTCTATCACAGGATAAGAATATGATCAGCATTGCATTCTGTGCTCAAAAAAATCCCTTCAAATATAGGGCACCCAACTGAAATCCTTTGAGCCACATTTTAGCTTTTTATGTATTTCAATTATGAAGAAGAGTGATCTGGGGTAACATGAATGCAACACAACCCAGCCAGTTGGAATGGAGCAGCCCCATAAAATTACCAAAACACAGAGGAGGAAAAAAAAAAAAAAGAATACAGACCTCCATCAATTTAAGCTACCACCATTATGAAAGTATTCAAATCAAAGAGAATACTAAAATCGTAAATGCCTCCATTTAAAGACTCTTTTGCAAGAAGGAAGAAAAATAAGTCACAGAGTGGAAAAAACAGTTGAAAACAAAACTCCACCACTTTGCTTCCTTTTGAGCTACTCAAAAGGCACCGTCTTTTAAGGAGGAACATACAGAAGTGTGGTTTTTTCCCAGACACCATTTTGGTGGAAATGTGTTGATGGACACCAATCCTAGGGGATGTTCCTTCTGCCCTGTCAGCTTGATGGGGATAGTAAACAGGATTTTAAAAAACATTGAATCTAAAAAAAACTTGTAGTTCATTGATGCTTCTCAGTAGACACGAATGACTAACTATGGAAATATTTTGCCCCCTGGTCAGTTTGAACACTTGTCTTTCTTTTTTGGCATAGGACAGGAAGTCCTCCCCAGAACTATCACAAGTCTCAAATCGCAGGTCCCCAGTTGTATGCGGCATGTGTTTTCTGCCCAACTTTTATCAAAGAACAAAGTTCAAAGGACATCAGAATCTACAGTTCAAACAGTCTCAGAGGAAGATAAAACAGGGCCAGTTTTAATGAGAGAACAATGGAAAAAAAGAATTCCAATGAATAATGCTCCAGCGGTCTTTTTTCTAAGACTCCTTGTGAAATAATGTGCGCATTCTCAGAATGCGTTTTTCTTTCTCTTCTCTTGAGGCATGATCAAGACTTTATTTTGTGTGGCTGTGAGTTGTGAAGGCTCTGCTGTTTTCCCCCATCTTACTGTCACTTCATCTTTGTTAAGAATAGTTCAGAGGTTTTCCCTAGACTCTTAGAGAAATCTAGAGTAAATGAGTTTTGTCCTGAGGTCTACTGATGCCTTGTTATCATTCCTCTCTGAGACTCCTATTACTTAAAACCTTATATTATATGCAGATGACTTAAGATCATTCCAATAACTTATTCCTAATATAGCCAGCATCCCTAAATTCTACTAATCACATCCTTTCTTTAAAGAAAAACATTATTCATATCTTTAATTCCAGAGGAGGGATAATCTCCAAACCATGCTACTACCACCTAATACCCACTAAAATTTCAAAGTCTGGTCACTTTCTTATGTGCTAAGTGTTCATTTATAAGCAAGAAACCTCAGACTGATACATGAGAAGTAAGAGAAACCATAAAAAAAGGTTTTAATTGAAAGCACTATCTATGCTTTCTGCTCCCCCACACTTCAAGTGCTGTCATAATCACCAATTCCCTACAAACTCTATTTTCTATTCTTCTATAGTTTTGATCAGAAATATTTAAAAAACTATTTCTAAGGGCATGTGGCTGAAGGAGTGGATTGAGAGCATCAGAAAGTTAAAAGGGAATGCTACTTTCTTCATTGCTTCTGGATCAATCACCCCCTTGCTCTTTCTACGTGTGTTCACCCCTCCTTGGCTACTCTATTTTCTATCAGTCTTTTTAATCAGCTCATATCTTCATTTTCTCACTTCAGCCTAGACTTCGTAGACAAGGCTTCAACGCTTTTCCATTCTCCTTCCTCCGAACCTGCCCAGCAAAACTCTAACTCTGGTCACTTCAACCATCTGCCTTCACCACTTCTACCCAGTTGGTGCAAAATTCCAAAAACAAAGGGGTCCAAGCAGAACTTTCTGAATGCTGGCTGTACATTAGAATGACTTACAGAGCTTTTTAAAAACTACTTTGCCCAAAACAATTAAATCAGCATCTCTTAAGTTGGAAACCGGGAATAAGTATTTTTTAAAGTTCCCCAGGTGATGCTATTAGAAGGCAGAGAATCTGACCAGTCTAGCTGGATCTTCACCTTCAGTTTTCCTTCCTCTCAGTCCTAGTCCTTTTTTCCTTTTGAGCTTGAATTTCTCCCCTCACTTCCTTAAAATAATTGATATTAGAAATAGATGTCTTTGGGAAGAAATTCCAGCTACTCCCTGTTCCAATCCAGATTCCCCAGCCTACTTGCCTACGTCTGTTTTCATCTCTAATCTTTACCTTTCAAATCAAAACAACAGGGAGTTTTCATTTTTAATTGAAGTAGTTAATTTACAGGGCTTCCCTGGTGGCTCGGTGGTAAAGAATCCACGTGCAATGCAGGAGACACAGGAGACATGGGTTCAATCCCTGGGTTGGGAAGATCCCCTGGAGGACAGCATGGCAACCCACTCTAGTATTCTTGCCTGGAGAATCCCAAGGACAGAGGAGCCTGGCGGGCTACAGTCCATAGCATCACAAATAGACATGACTGAAGCAACTTAGTACATACACACAGTTAATTTAAGTGCTGTGCCAGTCTCTGCTGTACAGCAAAGTGATTCAGTTATACACCTATATACATTCTTTTCCATTATGGTTCATCACAGGATGCAGAGTATAGCTCCTCTGCTATACATTAGGACCTTGCTGTTTATCCACTCTAAGTGTAATAGTTTGTATACACCAACACGAAACTCCAGGTCCCATCCCTCTCCCTCCCCTACCCGCCTGGGCAAAGACAAATCTGTTCTCTGTGTCTATGAGTCTGTTTCTGTCTTGTTGATAAATTCATCTGTGCCATGTATTAATTTCCATATATAGAAGAAGTGAAAGTGTTAGTTGTTCAGTTGTGTCCAACTCTTTGCAACACCATGAACTGTAGCCCACCAAACTCCTCTCTCCATGCAATCCACCAGGTAAGAATACTGGAATGGGTAGCCCTCTTCTTCTTTAGGGGAATCTTCCTGACTCAGTAATCAAACCTGGGTGCCCAGCATTGCAAGCAGTTTCTTCGCCATCTGAGCCACCAGGGAAGCAATAAGTGATATCTTATTTACAAGTGATACCATACGAGTGATATCTTATCTATCTTTCTCTTTCTGACTTACTTCATTTAATATGATAATCTCCAGTTGCATCTATGTTGCTCCAAATGACATTATTTCGTTCTTTTTTGTGGCTGAGTCAGAGAAGGCAATGGCACCCCACTCCAGTACTCTTGCCTGGAAAATCCCATGGACGGAGGAGCCTGGTAGGCTGTAGTCCATGGGGTCGCTAAGAGTCGGGCACAACTGAGCAACTTCACTTTCACTTTTCACTTTCATGCATTGAAGAAGGAAATGGCAACCCACTCCAGTGTTCTTGCCTGGAGAATCTCAGGAACGAGGAGCCTGGTGGGCTGCCGTTTATGGGGTCGCACAGAGTCGGACATGACTGAAGCGACTTAGCAGTAGCAGCAGCAGTATTCCATAGTCGGAGAAGGCAATGGCACCCCACTCCAGTACTCTTGCCTGGAAAATCCCATGGACAGAGGAGCCTGGAAGGCTCAGTCCATGGGGTCGCTGAGGGTTGGACATGACAGTGACTTCACTTTCACTTTTCACTTTCATGCATTGGAGAAGGAAATGGCAACCTACTCCAGTGTTCTTGCCTGGAGAATCCCAGGGACGGGGGAGCCTGGTGGGCTGCTGTCTATGGGGTTGCACAGAGTCGGACACGACTGAAGTGACTTAGCAGCAGCAGTATTCCATAGTATATATGTATCACATCTTCTCTATCCCTTCGTTGACAGATGAATGGATATATGTTAGGTTATCTCCAAGTCTTGGCTATCATGCATAGTTGTGCTATGGACATACAGGTGCATGTATATTTTTGAATTGTAGATTTGTCTGGGGATATTCTCAGGAGTTGGATTGCTGGATCATGGGGTAATTCTATTTTTAGTTTTCTGAGGAGCCTCCGTACTGTTTTCCATGGTGGAGGCACCAACTTACATTTAAACCAACAGTAGAAGGGTTCAACAGGGAGATCTTTTCTGGTCTCAATCTCCCTGCCTCTGCTCTTACTCCCATCCCCACCCACCTCTCAGCATCCTTACTCCACTTATTTCTTCCATCTCACTCTAAACCTTCCAACTCTCCCTATCTTCGAGTTTTTCCCATCAACAGCTAAACATATTCAGAGGACCACCACCTTTAAAGTACTGTCTCACCCGTGCATTGCCCTTTAACTGGGCTCTTTTCCATTGCAGCTGAGCTTTTTGAACGACAATTTCTAAGTTTTCTCCATTTTATCAAGCTCTATTCACTTCTCAAGCTATTGCAAATGATTTCCAGTTGAAAATCTTGAGTTGATAGTTTCATATTCTGAGTCAATAATTAACTTTTTGTTGTTAAATCCAACAGACATTTTCTCTTTTTCCCTTTCTTGATCTCTTACAGCTTGGTTCATCTCATTACTTAAGTCTTTGATGCTTTCTTTTCCCTTGGCTTCTGCACATTATATAATGGACTATACTGTTCTGGCCTTGGGTTTCTTTTCTCCTCTCTCAACACATTTTCCTTTCTATGTTAATTAAACCCCATGGCCCAAATTACTGTTTACCTGCCATGACTCCCAAGTCACCTATGCACCCCACAACTGTCTCCTCAACTCCAGAAAAGCTCCATCTGGAGACCTCCAAAGCTCTTCCAATTGTTAGCTGAAGTGGAGTCTCTCTTTACCAAAGTCTCCCCTCTCACTGTTACCAATCTTAGTGAACAGCTGGCCACTAGCTAGCTGCAAAAGCCAGAAATGAAGTCTTATAATTCCACTTCTTTGATATTCCTGGAACCTGGTCCTAGTGTTTTATAAAGTCCCTCTGCCATAGTGCAGGCTCCTCTTACTTCTTGCCTAGATTACAAGAAGACCATCATGGCAGGCTTCCCACCCCCAGGCATCCACACCGTGGATAAATGAAGTGCTTCATTGGGGTTTTACCACACAAAAAAAGCAAGGAGGGTGAAAAACTAAAGGATACATAGAGAGTTTGAAGTCATGATTCATAAGTCTTATCTAAATTACAGAAGAAATGGAAACAGAAGGTCATAGATGGATTGGAAGAAAGAAAGGTCAGTGTACAGAGATTCTGAAGTTAAAGAATAGTGTGGGACACTCCTGGCGATTCAGTGGTTAAGGCTCTGTGTTTCCAACGTAGGGGTCATAGATTTGATCCCCGGTCGAGGAACTGAGATTCCACAAGCTGGACAGCATGGCTAAAAAATAAAAAGGTTTTTTAAAAATGTAACTCTAAAAAAAAAAAATCTAGTGAAAGAATGAATGAGCTAGTCAGGAGAGGACTCAAATGAATTAAATTAATTATTTTCACTTTTTAGTGAAATCCTCATTTCACTAAAGCATCCCTGGATAGAGTTTAAAACGTTCCAATACAAACCTGCAGAGGAAGTAGATAATGAAGTCTGTGGAGAATGGCATTGGGAGTAATTGGGTCAGTGCTTCTGGTACGAGAACTAGGATCAACAGGAGGAAACTGGATCCTTTCTTACTATTCTATGTCAAGCACAGATTAAAGCATAAAAAGAACGCCACCTGTTTTCCAAAATATAGCTTTATATATTTGTGATTTTGCAATAGGCTATATTTCATGTGTATCTGTAATTTTCAGAGAAGGTGGAAAATTTCAGTAGCAAAGTATAAGAAGCAGTTAAGATCTCTATTTAGACAGTGAGACTGGTAGACATATGCCTATGATGGAACCTGGGCTCCTGAACAGAGCTGGCAGTCAAGGAGGGTGAACCAAATGTAGGATAAAGGGAGGACTGCAGACTCCTGTGAATATATTTATAGAGAGATAATCCGGAGAGCGTTTACCTTTCAAAAAATCTTAGGTAGATTAAAAAAAAAAAAAAAAGAAGAAAGTTATTGGAGTTGTTCATCTTTGCAACTGTGAGTGAAGTGGTAAAAACAAACAAACAAACAAACAAAACCACAACTCCTAACCACTTGAGAAAAGTTGAAAATCCAAACATATCTGCAAAATTCCTCCAGTTTGAGGCTGACCTCCCTTTCCTGCTTCACCTCTCACGCCAACTCCCTAGACTGCAGACAGCCCAGTGAGACAGAATGACTTTTAATTCCCAATCTCTATGCTGTTTTCTCCTTCATCTCAGGGCCTTTGAGTTTGCTGCTTTCTCTGCGTTAAGCGTCCTTCCATCGCAACCCTTCATTGAGCTTGCTGTGCCAGGAAAATGTAAGGAACACAGGAAATTCTAATTGACTGTTTGGAAATAAAAGACAGGGAATTAGGTAGAAAAATTTCATGCAGAAAGGTGCCACTTGTAATCAGTAACTTTTTGTTGTTGTTCCATTAAAGAAGAGACAGAGTTTTAATTACAGTAAAATAGTGGGGCTTCCTTGGTGTCCCGTGGCTAAGACTCTGCCCTCCCAAAGCAGGGGGACCGGGGTTCCATGCTTTGGGTCAGGGAACTAGATCTCACATGCCGCAACTAAAGATCCTGCGTGTTGCAACTAAGACCCGGCACAGCCAAATACATAAATAATTTTATTCAAAGTAAAATACTAAGACTAGTGAAGGCAATGGCAACCCAATCAGTACTCTGGCCTGGGAAATCCCATGAACAGAGGAGCCTGGTAGGCTACAGTCCACGGAGTCGCTAAGAGTCGGACACGACTGAGCGGCTTCACTTTCGTTTTTCACTTTCATGCATTGGAGAAGGAAATGTTCTCCAGTGTTCTTGCCTGGAGAATCCAGGGATGAGGGAACCTGGTGGGCTGCCGTCTGTGGGGTCGCACAGAGTCAGACACGACTGAAGCAACTTAGCAGCAGCAGTCAGACTAGTTGGAGGCATCACCATAGCCTTGGATTTGCAGGTGTTAATCCGTTTCTGGGAGAGTGCAGAGTTGTGGCTGTGTGGATGCTGGGGTGGGCTGGATGTTGTGCTTCTGGGGATATTAGAGCCAGCCTGCCAGTTCATGTGGCACTGGGGTGAGTCTGCAGTCCTCCCTTTATCCTACATTTGGTTCACCCTCCTTGACTGCCAGCTCTGTTCAGGAGCCCAGGTTCCATCATAGGTATATGTCTACCAGTCTCACTGTCTAAATAGAGATCTTAACTGCTTCTTATACTTTGCTACTGAAATTTTCCACCTTCTCTGAAAATTACAGATACACATGAAATATAGCCTATTGCAAAATCACAAATGTATGGTTCTAAGTAAAGAGAGGTGGAATTGCCAGGCTGTTGGCTTTATAGATAAGGCAGAATAGTTTCTTAAAGTGTACCAATTTACCTTGCTATCTGCAGCTCCTGAATTTCAATTACATCTTCATCAACACCTGTTCTGCCTGAAAAATAACCTTTGGTAGTTCCATGAGAGCTCATCTGATAGTAATGAATTACCTTGTTTTTGCTTAACTAAAAATATTTTTTATGTTTCTTTAAAAACAAATTTATGAAGGTAAACTTACATATGTTCACAAGTACACATGTTAGGTCTCTTCAGTGGTGTCTGACTCTGCAGCCCTATGGGCTGTAGCTCACCGGGCTCCTCTGTCCATGGGATTCTCCAGGATAGAATACTGAAGTGGGTTGCCAATCCCTTCTCCAGAAACTACCTATAGATTTTTTAAAATATGTAAATCTTTAGTGAATGGTGTGATAAGTTTTAATAAATACGTATAACCATGTAATATCCCAGTTAAGATCTACAGCATTGACATCATACTACAAAAGGTCTTCAAATCTCTTTCTAGTCTACCTTCCCCATCTCCAGAGCCCAAATGACCTACCATTTGGATTTCAATAACTGTAGATGCTGCTTAAAAATGGAATAACATAGTATGTACTCCTCTGTGCCTGATTTCTCTTGCTCAGTATGCTGTTTTTGAGATTTGTCTATAATGCCACATGTATCCATAATCTGTTCCTTTTTACCGCTGAATACCAGTCCACTGTGTGAAGGTACCACAATTTATTCATTCTCCTATTGATGGACATTTGGATTGTTCCCAATTTTTTCTATTATGAATAAAAATGCAATACATATTTTGTGCCAGTCTTTGGATGGACATGAGCTTTCATTACTTTGAGGTGAATTAGTAGAAGTGAAATTGCTGGCTTTTAAGATAAATGTATGTTTAATTCTATAAAAGCAAATGCTAATAACTCTCTCAACTTGTTGGACTATTTTATATCCTCACCAATCGCTATGAGAGTACCGGTTGATTTGCATCTTTTTCAACAACTGAAATTTATAGTCAATTTAAATTCAGAAATTCTAATGGGTATGTACTGGTAATCACTGTGCTTTTAATTTGCATTTCCATATTGACTAAAGATGTTGAATATGTTTTATGTGTTCATTGGCCATTTGTACATCATCTTTTTTGAAGGGTCTATTTTAATATTTTTCTTATTTTTAATGAGTTGTTTACTTTTTGCTATTGATATGTAGAAGTTTTGATTTGTACAATCTCAATGTGAGTTCCTTGTGTCATATGTCTATTTTGAATATTTTCTCCCCATCTGTGCCTTGCCTTTTCATTTTCTTAACAATCTCTTTTGATGAACAAATTGTTTATTAATTTTGACGAAGTCCAGTCTCTCATTTATTGTTAGTGATGTTTATATTCTAATAATCTACTTCAGTGTAGCAAAGGTAATCTCCAGGTAGCCAAGAGCTTTTTATTTTAAGCTTTTGTATTTAGGTCTATAATCCATCTTCAGTTCAGATTTATGTATAGGGTGAAATATAGGTCAAAGTGTACTTTTTTTGCTACAAAGATATCCAGTTGGAACAATAAGATTGATAAGATTTTTCTTTCCACGGTAGATAACAATGACCTTTGTAAAAAAAAAAAAAATTGATTATATGTGTGGATCTATATATCAAGGCTGTATATTGTCACTCTGCTTATTTAACTTATATGCAGAGTACATCATGAGAAATGCTGGACTGGAAGAAGCACAAGCTGGAATCCAGATTACCGGGAGAAATATCAATCACCTCAGATATGCAGATGACACCACCCTTATGGCAGAAAGTGAAGAAGAGCTAAAAAGCCTCTTGATGATAATTCAGAAAACAAAGGTCATGGCATCTGGTCCCATCACTTCGTGAGAAATAGATGGGGAAACAGTGGACACAGTGTCAGACTTTATATTTTGGGGTTCCAAAATCACTGCAGATGGTGACTGCAGCCGTGAAATTAAAAGATGCTTACTCCTTGGAAGGAAAGTTATGACCAACCTAGATAGCATATTAAAAAGCAGAGATATTACCTTGCCAACAAAGGTCCATCTAGTCAAGGCTATGGTTTTTCCTGTGGTCATGTATGGATGTGGGAGTTGGACTGTGAAGAAAGCTGAGTGCTGAAGAATTGATGCTTTTGAACTGTGGTGTTGGAGAAGACTCTTGCAAGTCCCTTGGACTGCAAGGAGATCCAACCAGTCCATTCTGAAGGGGATCAGCCCTGGGATTTCTTTGGAAGGAGTGATGCTAAAGCTGAAACTCCAGTACTCTGGCCACCTCATGCGAAGAGCTGACTCATTGGAAAAGACTCTGATGCTGGGAGGGATTGGGGGCAGGAGGAGAAGGGGACGGATGTGAGTTTGGGTGAACTCCAGGAGTTGGTGATGGACAGGGAGGCCTGGCGTGTGCGATTCATGGGGTCACAAAGAGTTGGACAGGACTGAGCAACTGAACTGAACTATCTTGATTATAGTATTAACACCTTTATATTAAATCACAAAATAAGGTAACGAGAATATTCAAACATTGTTTCTCTTTTTCAAGATGCTTTCACTATTCCAAGACCTTTAAATTTCCCTATAGATGATATTATCAAGAAGTTGTATACACCAACTAAGTGCATCTATAGTTTTCTAAATTTACATTTAGGTATATGATTGCTATTGATTTATTTGGCTGCCCTGGATCTCCACTGCTGCTCGAGGGCTTTCTCTTGTTACAGTGAGTGGAGGCTATCTCTAGCTGCGGTGCGCAGGCTTCTCATTGTAGTGGTTTCTCTTGTTGTGGAGCTCAGCCTCTCGGGCATACAAACTCAGTAGTTGGGGTCCACAGGCTCCACAGCACAGGCTCTGTAGTTGTGGCTTGAGGGCTCTGGGCTGAGGGCTCAGGAGTTGTGGCACACAGGCTTAGTTGTTTCACGACATGTGGAATCTTCCCGGACCAGGGATCAAACCTGTGTCCCCTGCATTGACAGTTCAGTTCAGTCGTTCATTCGTGTCCAATTCTTTTCGACCCTATGGATTACAGCACACCAGGCCTCCCTGTCCCTCACCAACTCCCAGAGTTTACTCAAACTCAAGTCCATTGAGTTGGTGATGCCATCCAACCATCTCCTCCTCTCTCATCCCCTTCTCCTCCTGCCTTCTATCTTTCCTAGCATCAGGGTCTTTTCCAATGAATCAGTTCTTCACATGAGACGGCCAAAGTATTGGAGTTTCAGCTTCAGCATCAGTCCTTCCAATGAATATTCAGGACTGATTTCCTTCAGGATGGACTGGTTGGATCTCTTTGCAGTCCAAGGGACTCTCAAGAGTCTTCTCCAACACTACAGTTCAAAAGCATCAATTCTTCAGTGCTCAGCTTTCTGTATAGCCCAACTCTCACATCCATACATAACCACTGGAAAAACCGAGGCTGATTCTTAATTACCAGGGAAGTCCTATGATTGCTTTTGAATTACCTTTATATATAGATCAAAATTTATTTTTCTTTTTTCCTTGGTAGTGGTGGTTTAGTCACTCAGCTATGCCCAACTCTTTGTGACTCCGTGAACTATAACCTCCCAGGCTCCTCTGTCCATGGGATTCCCCAGGCAAGAATACTGGAGTGGCTTGCCATTTCCTTCTTCAGGGGAACTTCCTGATCTAGGGTTCAAACCTGAGTCTCCTGCATTGCAGGCAGATTCTTTACCAACTGAACTACCAGGAAGCCCTAATTGTTGCTACACTATATGTTGAAAAGACTATGCTTTCTCCATTACATTGCCTTTATATCTTGGTCAAAAATTCATTAATCGAGTGACATTAGCCATATGGAGAACTAGTAAGCTACAAGCCCTCCTTCCCCAACAAAGACCCAAAGTTAACAACAATAGATGAAGCATAATACCTCTCTGAGAACAATAGAGACCAATTAAGAAGCTACAGCATCCAGAACATAGCAAATTCAGAACAAATTCCAACACAAGGGATAGGAGACACCGTGGCATCTGACATGGCCGTCCATCCCCCTCTCTCTGATACAGAATTGCCTTAAGTAAGTGAGAGGAAGCCTTCCAACCAGGCCTCCTCCTCCTGGCTGAGAACAGACAGTAGTTCATCAGTCTAATATTCTGGCTTCTCTGGAGACTTCCCAAGCAACTAGGTTCTGTTTTGCCTGACTCATAGAGCTGAAGGGACCACTGTTAAGAGATTAGGAGGTGCTGAAAAACAGAGATGAGCAAGACTGAAGCCGCAGGAGAGGCCAGGGTGAGTAAGAGAACAGACTGAGTTTGAAAAGTCCGAGAACCTCCAGCCGGGCTGATGGTGAAGCTCATTCCCTGGGTGAAACCAGTGAGCAAAGACTTGGACAAATGGTTGTTTTCGCAAATGCCCAAATCATGACAAAAACTTATAAGGCATACAAACAGGGAGCCATTGGGTCGTTAAGGAAAAAAAAGTCCAAAAATGGATCAGAAGAAACACAGCTCTATGAGCTGCCTGGCAAAGATTTAAAATAACTATAAATACTTATATGTGGAATCTAAAATACAACACAAACAAACATATCTACAAAATAAAAACAGACTTATAAACAACAGATTTGTGGTTGCCCAGAGGGAGGGAGGAATTGCGAATTTGGGGTTAGCTCCTGGCACAAGGCTTATATAGCCGTCTCTCCTTACCCATGGGTTATACATTCCAAGACCAGCCCATGGGTGCCTGAAACCACTGATAGTATCAAACCCTATAGAGTAAGTCCCCTACATATGAACCTTCAAGTTGTGAACTTTCAAATAGGCAGATGTACATCTGGTTCCAGCAAGACACCAGTACCTGTGTCATCAGCATCAGGTGTGAGTGAAATTGCAGCTTGCCCTCCGTCTCCTATAGCTGACGATCCTTCAGCTCTACCCGCTCCCACTTCCTGTCTCTCCTCCAATCAATAACCTTCTTGCCTGTTCACTGGATGCCAGCCCCAACAGGCCAGCTGTTGGACTGTACTACTGTATCTTTCAAGATACTGTACTGCAAGATTGAAGATATTTCCTTTATTTATTTTTCTGCTTTTTACGTATTATTTGAATAAAAAGTATTATAAACCTATTACAGTACCGTACTCTATAGCCAATTTTGTTTGTTGGGCACCTAGGTTAACTTTGTTGGACTGACCAATTGGACTTCCGGGAGCACTCTCAGAACAGAACTTGTTCATATGTAGAGGACTTAGTTATCTGTTATGTGTTTTTCCTATACATACATGCTGAGGATTAAGTTAAAGTATAAATTAGACACAGGAAGTGCTTAACAATAACCAAAAAGAAAATAGAACAATTATAACAATATATTGCAATGAAAGTAATGCGAATGTGATCTCTCTCTTGAAATATCTTGCTGTACAAACTTTATGCCATTTCCATCTTAGTCAAGCACTTACCCTGTACTGTAACCAAAACTTTTGCAGTTTGAAACAGAAAACTAGCACAAATTTCTATTCCTTCTTCATAATTTCACAGATTAAAGATTCTTTCTTATTGTAGATCTCAGCAACCTCGGCATACAAGTTTTTCTTTTCTTATTAAATCAAGAGCCTCACCTTCTCACTTAAAAGAAGCACTTTTTGGCTTCTCTTTGGCATATCCGAACCGCCAGCATCACTTCCTCTTATGCTTTGGGGCCATTATGAAATAAAACAGGGGTTACTCGAACACCAGCTGTGATAGCAACAGTCCACAGTCGATCTGATAACCCAGAAGGCTAAGAGGCCGGGTGAGTTGGATAATGGGCTGATTCACATCCTGGGTGGATGGATCTGGACATCAGCAGATTTCATGACACTGCTCAGAATGGCAAGCAATTTAAAAGGTATGATTTGGAATTTCCCTGATGGTCCAGTGGTTAAGAATTCACCTTACAATGCAGCGGACGACCAGGCTTCAATCCTTGGTCGGGGAACTGAGACCCCACGTGCCTCAGAGCAACTAAACCTGCGCGCTGCAACTACTGAGCTGGTGCGCGCCACAGCTAGAAAGTCTGTGCCCCGCAGGGAAAGATCCTAAATGACGCAACAAAGATCCTGTGTGCTGCAACCAAGACCCAACACTGACAAATAAATAAATAAAAAGAGAAGATGTGAACTGTTCATTTTTGGGATTATTCATTTAACATTTTTGGGCCATGGTTGAGCACGGGTAAGTGAAACCGAGGAAAGGGAAACCATGGAAAGGGGGAGTCGATTGTATAAGCCCCCAAAGTCTTCATGAAATTGGGCACATGCACTTGGGACAGAACCAAGTGACAGGCATGGTCTCTAAGGAAATCCCAAGAATCCAGGCTCAAACTGATGGGGAGGTTGCTGTGGCCATTTTCTCCTCGGCAGCCATCGTACGCACCTGGCGAATCAAGGTTAGTTGCATTTTCATCTCTTCTCCATTAAGTATGTTTCGTGGAATGTTACCAAGTAGTCAAATGATCTAAATCTGTGTATGTCGAAGCGCAAAGAAGGAAAAAGAGCCAATTAATACATTAAATGAAGTAATTTACAGTTGACTCTAGCTAAAAATCATAGCCTGAGGGAAGATGTTAATTTCCCATAGCCCTCAGCCTAAGAATTATCTCCTCTGCAAATATAATTCACACTTTCATGCAGAAATGGCCTTTCCTTGATGTCCTATGGCAATCCCAATAGGCAGTCACGTCTCCCCTTCTCTAGCCCTGTGTGCTAATTTGTTTTTTCAGATAATATGGGCTCTATATCTTTGGGCATTTTTCCATAATATTGCTTATATCTAAATTGCTTCCTGCTCAGTTCAGTTCAGTTCAGTCGCTCAGTCGTGTCATGCTTCCTGCTACTGCCCACCAAATAAATTGCACCTTCTCTTCACTTCCTTTCAGGTTTTTGATTTATTTTAAGATAACTTTAACTGACATTTATTGTGCACTTAATTTGTACTAGGCTTCATATTTAGCTTGTACACACTTCATGTCCTTGAAAAGCCTGAACAGCTATGTTAATCTCTGACTTTAACAAATGAAAATCTTAAGTGAAAGAGTTTTAAGTAATATTCCTAAGGCTACATATCTAATGAATGACCAAATATGGATCCAAGTCAGGTCAGTCTGACTTCAGAATCTGTAGTCTTAATCACTGAGTGATGCTATCTCATTCATCCTACTTTATTATTTAGCCTTATTCATTTCTTACCCAAGTCCCATTTGAACTACATACTAGGTATCTTTTACTCTAAACATTTCCATTGCACCGAGATTTCAGATTTCATTTTCAAAATTCTTTATAGCTTCTTTTTAAAATTTCTTATGTTACTTAGCGCTTTAAAAAAGAGAGAGAGAGACTGTGCCTACACTTTGCTCTCTGCCATGTGCTATTTTAAAACAAGTCTCAGAACTCCAAGAAGTTCTGTGGGAGTTCAGTTGGAAATCAGAGTTCCCATAACACTGCGGATATTCTTTGCAAGCTTAAAAATTCTTCAGAATTCTCTAGGATGGTAGACTTTCTTTGGTGTTTCCTCCAGGAAAAATGTCCAGGCTACCTCAGTAAGAAATAGAGCCTTCAGACAAGGCTGTTTGGACACAGTGGCAAGCCTTGGTAGATCCACAGATTTCTCTAGAAATCTTGAGGAACCTATGCCCCTCATATTCATCTCCTGTCAGTAGATGGTACTCAGTAAATTCCTACCTGAGGACATAAATGTTCTGAGGATAATCTGCTCCAAACTACTCTGGACGGCATGCCAACTTGTGTGGAATCTAGGACAAGCACCGTGTCTACAGAAGGTGAATCATTAAGCCTGGAATAGCCAGCAAGAGATCTGAATTCCTGGCTTGGCTACTTTTGGAAATAGCTGGCTTTACCACAGGCAATTCTGTTCAACAGCCTGGGATTCAGAACCCTGTTTTCCAAAAGTAGATAAATGTGGGCCATTGAATGACTTCACATTATCAATGCAATCCAAAGTCTGGTAGAAACAAGCATTCTGAAGTGTCAGTGATGGTGACTCTAAACCATGTTATATTATTAAAAATATATGTATATATACATTTCCATATAGTTGGCCCCATAATCTACTAATTGTGACATTTGTCAGTCCTGGAGAAGCTGCTGTGTAGGTGGACTTGGGCTTCCTATGGTTCAAGTCACAGGGCAGCTCTGATTTGTTTTGTTGCAGATGAATTTCTGGAGCCAGCTTGGACACTGGCCAAGGAGGCAGTGTCTGCTGCCTGCTGTACACAAAACTCTTGTCTTTTTGATGAGAAAGGGAGTGTTCTTTATCTTGCTCTCCCCGTTGTAGTACTGACAGGGGTCAGAGGGGAGAGACAGCTTGCGGGCTGAGTGCTGCAGACGGCTGTCCTCCAACGCCAGCTCCTTCCCTTTCTCTGCCAAACAGGCCTCCGTGGGGATGCTACTAGGCCATCCAAGGTTTAGCTCTGCTGACATGGGACTGGAAACTGGACAAGAAATGGAAATGCACTGTGACTTCCTCTGTCCTCTTCTGCTCCTCGAGCCAAATAGCAAATCAAGCTTGGGTTTCGGGGGAAGGGGGTGGAAATAAGACTGAAGGAAAGAGGAGGTGTTGGTTCCTTCACTCCATTTCTCCATTCCTGCTCACTTGCGGTCACCACCTTAGTTACACGAGACATCTGTTTCCAGGTAATCCAACAGATCTTGGGAATAACACCTTGGGGTTCTGTCTCCTTGGGGTCCTCCTGAAATGTTCTCACAGAGTAATGTGGGGGTTTTTTTTCCACAAAATGTTTCTCCTTTCTAATTCAATTCTCCCTTTAGTTTGCTGTTGGAACCAGGGACGACGATAATTTCATTGGAAATTGAATCAGTTGCAAAGTACTGGGAATGCCTATGGTTTAAAACCTCAGGTTGGGTTTCTTGGAATTCCGGGCCAAGTCCCTTTCCCAGTTGCTCACAGGAAGTTTCAACTGATGTCATTGGAAATGGTATGTGTGTACTTCTGTGTGTAATTTAGGTCACAGTGGGACCTTAAGGATCCAGAAAAAAAAAAAAAAAAAAGACTCTTGTTTCAGATCTAGTGACCTCACTCTTCATATCCAGCTAATATTTGGATCCATGTGATGCTGATGAACCAGGAAACCATTCCTATCTTTCTCAGCTTGAGAGCACCATTTAAAAGATCTCCCCTTATGGGGGAAAACAGAGAAATTTTTGTTCACGTATCAATGTTTTGCAGGCACGGATCTTTCCAAAACATTCTTTCACACATTCAGGATGCATATTTAGATCATCGGTTGATATAACTCAGAAGGAATTATTTATTCACGCCTTATAATGTTTTTACTTCAAATTTCAAGGGAAAATGGAGTTATCCTCATCTAAAAGAGTAAAAATCTCTTAGTATATAACAAAAACAGTTATTGATGTGTTAAGATATAAAAGGCAGACAGAGAACAGCAAGACATATTCAGTGAGCACAGTCCATACCGTCTTCCAGAAATTTGCTAGAAGAGCACTATGTTGGGAATTCATGCATGTAGTTTGGCAAAAATTCCACAGGCAACCTTAAAACCAAATAGTAAACCACACTTTAATCCTTTCCTTTCATTTAACCAAGTTCACAACCCGTCTTGCTTCATTCCAATTATTGCTGTTCAGTCTCTAAGTCATGACCAACTCTTTGTGGCCCCATGAACTGTACCCTAACAGACTCCTCCGTCCATAGGATTCTCCAGGCAAGAATACTGGAGTGGGTTGTCATTTCCTTCTCCAGGGGATCTTCCCAGACCAGGGATCGAACCTGCACTGGGGTCTCCTGCATTGGCAGGTGGATTATTTACCACTGAGCCACCAGGGCTTCTTAGTCATTCCAAATAAGCTCTAGTATTTTTATGACAGGAAGATAGATGAAGCTCCACATTTTCCTAATTTCCCCCAAGCCATTTTTATAACCTGTCCTTTTGTCTTCTTTCAACACAACCTTGCTAAATTGTGCATGTAATATCTTCAAGGATGGGATGAGAAACTAACTTCTCAAGGAGTACAAGTTAATATGTTCTACGTCTGTCTTCAACCCTAGTTCTTTTTTTTTCCCCTTTTATTTGTCTGTCTTCTTTGGACACATTCAATCTATTTTCTTTTCTTCTAAGCTCCCCTTTGAATTCCCATATGTTTGGCAGGCTCTCTAACAGCTTTCCTATTCCCATCCAGACAAGATACAGAATACTTTCAAAGCTGTGGCTCTAGTCTCTTTCTCATCCTTGAAGTGCAATCTGAAGCAGAGGGTGAACCTGGTAAATTTAGTAATTGCTTTTGTTGGATTAAAAGATCCAATCCGACAGTACTGGGTCCTTAACTTTCCATAAGTTTTCCTCACTCCCAGTGACCCTTTTTAAATTTCTGAAGTTCTGGTGAGTCTTTGTACTCATCCACCCTCCAAACTAAAAACAAGATCCCCCAATCCTGAGCAACTTCATAGTTCTAAAGCAGCCATAAAACCTGTCATTCTGACTTGTTTCCAGTCTAGCATTATTTGGCTTTAGTTGATTTAAATCTCTGGTTTGCATCCAAATCTCCATGAAATTTAAGCCTTGTTTTTCTCCTTCTTACACATTACTGTTTTTGTAGAGTATATCTTATTCAGTCTTGCAGGTATTTTTGCTTTGTTTTTGAAAAATAATTTCCTTGCTCCCTCTGGCCCACAAACTCCCCTGCTCCCAACACACACAAAATGTAGAATTTGTTCACTGGCCCTGCCTCAGCAGAATTTGTTCCCTGGGTTCCCTGTCTCATTTCAGAAGCTCTTGATGCCTCTGTCGTCTCAGTAACTGCTCATTCTACGCAAGTGGAGGTGAACTCAGAGCGGGGATGTAAAGAATTTCTAATGTCTAGTCAAGATTCCTTCTTCAGCAATAGTGATCTTCTCAGTATTACCAACCTCACCTCAGAAGGCAGTGGGGTTCATTGATTCTGGGCTGTGAAAAGATACACTCCATGACTACAGGGATTCCTACCTGCTTTGTTCATAGCATTTGGAACAGTGACTGGCACACTGTCAGTTTGCAGCAAATATGTTGTGAATGAATGAATTAGATATCTATGAATGAGGCATGCTTTTATGATCTGAATTGCTTTCAATTCAAAAGAAAGTTCCCCAGTTTTAGATCAAAGGCATCTTCATGCTGCAAGATTTGACATTTTAAATGTTCTCAATTTCATCACTAACAGAGACCATGTAAAAACCAATCAACAATCAAGCAAAAAATGGATTTGCACTTAGCCAGGTGAGGAACAAGAGACAATTCCAGAAGAACCATATGGTGGCTGCCCCAAAAGAATCTGCTTAGTCGTTCAGTCATGTCTGACTCTTTGTGACCCCATGGACCGCCAGGCTCCTCCGTCCATGGGGATTCTCCAGGAAAAATACTGGAGTGGGTTGCCATTCCCTCTTCCAGGGGATCTTCCCAACCTAGGGATGGAACCCAGGTCTCTCACATTGCAGGCAGATTCTTTACCATCTGAGCCACCGGGGAAGCCCAAAGAATCCCAAGTTCTGTTTAAATATGAATTGGTTGGTGACAACAAGACTGATAAAACTATATTTTCAAAGTATTATTTGACTAGTGAGTTTGATTTGAGTGCATTACCCTGCATTTCATACCAAGATATTTTCTAAATTCAATGCATTAGATACACATTGGTGGCCTTGAGAAATCACTATTCTTTCCAATTCCAGCATGCCACTATAATACTTTCTGTGACATCAAGGGTTAACAAGGGTGCACCTAAGTGGCATAGAGATCTAGTAGGAATTCATGAAAACACCCCCATCTTACAGGATGGCAGCAGAGTGGATATGAAGGGCGGAAATTAAGGAAAAAGCCATTGTGCTCCAATGAAAGGAGAATTTTCAGTAATAGAGATTTCTGCCAGCAGTAACTACTATCCTTTGACTTCGTAGGAAACTGACAATCCCCACTTGGAATCTGTTGGCATACATGCTCTCGCCCCACCAGTCACAGTCATAGATTCAGTTTTAGAAATTCAGTGTGAGCACAGAGGCTGCTCAGACAACTGTCTCAGAGAGGATGAGACTCTGAGTGTAAAGTAAGCTGAAGTCCGAGGTCTAGGTTTTTTTTTTTTTAATATGTCTAAGTTTCATTCTTCTCTATCATGTCAATCAAAATTAAAATTTCTCTGAAACATTAAAATGTCTTCATTTTAACCCCAATTTGATACATTATATTCTACATTTTAAGGTATTACATTCTAAGATTTAGGTTTATATTTTATTTTCTCAATATATATTTTTCTTAAATTGGGCATTTTTGAAAATTTATTTTTAACTGGAGGAAAGTTGCTTTACAATGTTGTATTGGTGTCTGCCTGAGGTCTAGTTTTATGGGCAACTGTCTTGTGATGTCCAGAAGGCAGTATGTGTGCTATTTTATTACATAGCTAACCAGATATATGCTTCATCTTTGGGAGGCTAAATGAATGGGATTTGAAATGAAGGTGATAGTTTAAAAAATACCTTTGTATTTTACTGTCATGCTTGACTGTTCAGACTCCAGTTATCTTTCCTGAATTTCAAATGTAAGGCTACTATGGTCACAGCACACACAGAGATGGGAAAAATCAGTGGATCTGGCCTCTTCTTCTGAATTGGAACATATATGGGTGAATAAAATATCACTGGGTAAAACCTATAAACATCCAGTAGGTTAATAAGTTAATAAATCATGTAACAAGTGATTTAATATTTTATAATACTCAGTAGCTATTAAAAATTTTAAACAGCATGAGAAAATCCTTATACTCAACTGTTAAGTCTGACATGAATTGAATATACATGTAGTCACAATTGTAGTTCAAATATAAATAAGCCTAATGGGAAATATATTTAAAAAGTTAACATGATGGGATTATGGTTAACTTTTTCTTCAATATATTTTAAAATTTGATAATTAATAGATGTAACTATGAAAAAGGAAAAAAACCTTTTATTCCAAATGACAAAAAATAAATCATTAAGCATGTAAAAATACCTTAAAATTAACAAAAAGAAACAATGCAAAATATCACTTCATCATCACATTGCTGGGAAATATTTGCAAATGCAAAAAGTTGATTATCATTTATCTGCATCATGAAAAGCAGTTAACAATTAGACGACAAAAGCATTGCTTTGCAATGATTCAATACCAAAACGAATTCAAAATACACTTTTCAGTAATCAGATCAGCACAATTGTGAAAAACTACTCATATCCTCTTTTTATTGGTTTATTTTCCTCATAAAACCCCATTATTCCTCTGCTTTGGGGCCATAGCTGTGTAAACTAATTAATAACTTCAGTGGATCTATGTACTATCCTAACCACACACCCTCCCTCCCCCAAATAGTTCCCTGGTCCGAATTAAAGTAATTACTCTATTGGAAAAATAGTTCCAATAGCTTGGCTCATCAGCTCTGGTCTGATTATTGTGATTATAAGCTATGAACTGAAATCAACGCTATTGGCCACATGCTGACTTAGTTACCCAGTGTCCAAATTTTTGCCTTCTATTTGCATCTATTTTTGCAAATAAAAATAAAAGAATAATTGATTCTAGTCTATACTTTTAAACTAATCAAATTTATTATTTTCCACAAAGTTTCCTTCATTATACAATATTTTAAAAATTCTATCCTTGTTTCCTGTTCTTTATTGTTCCTTCCATTCACTCATTAAAAAAAATTTTTTTTGGTTTGTTTCAGAATAGATTTAGATTTACAGAAAAAAAAAATGCAAAGATAATGTAATCTTTACATGTACCACAGCCCGTTTTCTCTATTATTTAATATTATTTCTCTATTCTTTAGTATGGTGCATTAGTTACAGTTAATGGACTAATAACGGATACATTACTATTAACCAGGGAGCTTCCCAGGGGCACTAGTGGTCAAGAACCCACTTGCCAATACAGATAGATGTAAGAGACACGGGTTCAATCCCTGGATCAGGAAGGTCCCCTGGAGAAGCACATGGCAACCCACTCCAGTATTCTTGCCTGGAGAATCCCATGGACAGAGGAGGGTCGCAAAGAGTCAGACATGACTGAAGGAACTTAGCATGCATGCATTATTAACCAGAGTCCATACTTTATAGGTGGTTCCTCAGTTTTCACCTGACATCCTTTCCTGTTGCAAGAGCTCATCCAAAATACCACATTACATTTAATTGTATTGTCTCCTTAGAGGCCTCTTGGCTGTGACAGTTTCTCAGACTTTTTCTGTTTTTGAAGACCTTGAGAGTTTCGAGGTATACTAACTAATCCAGTATTTTGTAGAATTTTCCTCACTTGAGATTTGTCTGATGTTTTTCTTATAATCAGACTAGAGTTGTGTGTTTTGGGAGGAAGATCACAGAAGTGAAGAGCTCTTCTCATCACATCATATTGAGGGCACCTATTAACCCCATGACTCATCACTGTTGACTTTGACCTTGATCATCTGGCTGAGGTTGCCTTGTCGAGGTTCTCCTCTTAGAGTTACTTTCCCCCCTCTCATTCCATGCTGTTCTCTTTGGAAGAAGTCATTATCCATAGACCACCCTTAAGGAGAGCTACACTCCATTTACTAGAGGGCTGAGCATCTACATAAATTATTTTGAATTCTTCAGCACAGGAGATTTGTCTAGACTCCCTACTCAATATTATATTTCTACAATATGGACTCTTAAATACTTATTTTATACTTTGAGCTATAATCCTCTATTACCTTATTTTATTACAGAAATTATTCCAGTTTGGGCCACTGAGAGATCTTTTCATTGGCTCTGGTGTCCTTTTGATCTTGTTTGGTTGCTAAGTCATATCCAACTCTTTGCGACCCCATGGACTGCAGCATGCCAGGCGTCCCTGTCCTTCACTGTCTCCTGGAGTTTTGCTCAAAATGTCCATTGAGTTGGTGATGCTGTCTAATGATCTCATCCTCTACTGCTCTCTTCTCCTTTTGCTTTCAGTCTTTCCCAGCATCACAGTCTTTTCCAATGAGTCCACTCTTCCATCAGGTGGCCAAAGTATTGGATCTTCAGCATCAGTCCTTCCAATGAATATTCAGGGTTGATTTTCTTTAGGATTGACTGGTTTAATCTTTTTGCAGTCCAAGGGACTCTCAGGAGTCTTCTTCAGCACCACAATTCGAAAGCACCAATTCTTTGGCACTCAGCCTTCTTATGATCCAACTCCCACACCCTTTTGATGTACCCTCATCCTTATAGCTTTCTTTATTTTACACTTCCTTACATTTTGATATTAAAAGATGTTCCAGGTTTCTCATCATAAATATTTTCTGCCCCAATCCTGAAATTAGCCTTTTATCTAAGGAGCCCAGATTCTGTCTATTGGAGAATGGTATTAAAAACCAAATCTGGATGCTAGATATGATCACTGCTCCTAGGGTGCTGTCCCCAGGCCCTTCCAGTTGACAGAGCAAGGAAATGTTGGGTTTTCCAAAAAATTCATTCAAATTTTTGAATAACTAACATCTTATGGAAAAACCCAAATGAGCTTTTTGGACAATCCAATATATGTGGTGTACAAATTAGTGTATGTACATACATCACTGTCTATTTCTATTTGTAACCATTTTCATTGACATTAAGCGAAACACAAGTTTATGTTTGTGATTTTAATGCTAATCTATTACTACTTGAATCTTTCTAGCCTCCTTTTCTTGTTTATTTGAAACTTCCACCCCAACAGTGAGAAAACTGGGTCTTTCCACCCATTCTCTATGTACTTAGTTGTTCAATTCCAGTATACCTACACAGTGTTGTCAGAATTGTTACACCATACCCAGATATTTGACTTCCCTGGTGGCTCAGAGGTTAAAGCATCTGCCTCCAATGCGGGAGACCCGGGTTCGATCCCTGGGTCGGGAAGATCCCCTGGAGAAGGAAATGGCAATCCACTCCAGTATTCTTGCCTGGAGAATCCCATGGACAGAGAAGCCTAGTACATTACAGTCCACGGGGTCGCAAAGAGCCGGACACGACTGAGCGACTTCACCTTCACCTTCACCCAGGTATTTATCTTCGAGTTGAGTTTTGGGGGTTGCATGAGTTTGAACTGAATATTTTATATATACTCTTCATTACTTAAATTGCATTACATTTACCTCACAATTTAAACATTTCCTATTAACATGTGGCTTGTTGGTCTAGGGGTATGATTCTCCCTTAGGGCACAAGAGGTCCTGGGTTCAAATCCTGGACAAGCCCACCTTTGTTTGCTTCTGATAAATAACTGAGCTTCCTTTATAGCTCAGTTGGTAAAGAATCTGCCTGCAATGCAGGAGACCCCAGTTTGATTCTTGGGTCAGAAAGATGCACTGGAAAAGGGATAGGCTACCTACTCCAGTATTCTTAGGCTTCCCTGGCAGCTTAGCTGGTAAAGAATCTGCCTGCAATGCAGGAGACCTGAGTTCGATCCCGGGGTTGGGAAGATCCCCCGGAGAAGGGAAAGACTGCCCACTCCAATATTCTGGCCTAGAGTATTCCATGGACTGTATAGTCCATTGGGTTGCAAAGAGTCGGACACAACTGAGTGACTTTCACTTTCTTTCTGTTACCATAAGCCTATGATAAAAGATGACATTAGCAATGGAAAACATCATAAATAATTTCATTTCACTCATCCTCCCCCAATTTAGATATAAAACTAAGTCTGGAAAGAAACATACTCAAGTTCACACAGATGAGTAACAGTATGTTAGTATTTGGTACAAGGGTATATGTGTTAAAATTGATGCTTGATACACTATCTTTAAATTTCTCTTGAAAGATCATAAAGATACATGAAAAGGCAAGAAATTGCAACTCTGCTGGAAAGTAAGCATAAAAGAAGAAAGATTATTAATTGAAATTTCAGTAATTGTAGCCCCAAGGAATTGGACAGAGAAAAATTATACAGAGTTTTCCTTACTTATGCACAGAACAAATGCAGATGGACCAGAAGATGATAGGAAAATATTTTGGCTCATCTTCTATGATGATTCTAATTCTATAATAAAGGAGCATCAACATCTAAAAATAAGTCTCCTCCACATATCAACATTATTGGAAATTACTTTTAAGATATCTTTCTAGCAATAAAACCATCAATAAAAATGTTGGGATCAATAAAAAACAAAAAACATGAGCAAGGAGATGCTTTCCTGGATGAAAAGCAAAAGAGGTGATAATTACAAGAAAGAAGTTGATATGGAAAGAGAGAATAGATGTTTTACCTATATTGGGAATCAAAGCAAAGAGAACACAGAAAATTATCTGTTTTTCAAAGTCTGGGCAGCACAGTAAGTCTCATAACTGAAGTAAAATTACTATTGTTTACATAAAAATAATTGGCCATCCAGAAATGCAAAATAATCAGCTAAAAAGCTCCTAGAGTTAATAACAGAAAGCAGTAAGGTGACAAGATATAGAACAACCACAGAGAAATTAGAATCTTAATTTGTTTATCACATAATGAAGAAGATTTCAGTGTCAGTAACATTAGGGAACTGCTCACATATTCAAAGGAAAAGCACAAAGGAAAATAGTCTTCATGATCAAAAGGTTAGAAGATACTGCTATCAATGGGAAGGACAGATTTTTTTTTTATTGGAGTTTAGTTGCTTTACAATTTTGCATTAGTTTCTGCTGTACAGCAAAATGAATAGCTGTATGTATACATATATTCCCTCTTTGTCACCACAGAGCATTGAGTAGAGATCTGGTGCTATACAGGAGTTCTCATTAGTCATCTATTTTATACACAGTAGTGCATATATGTTAACCCCAATCTCCTAATTCATCCCACTCCCCCCTTTTCCCCCTTGGTGTCCATACATTTGTTTTCCACATCTGAGTATTTCTACTTTGCAAATACATTCATCTGCACCATTTTTTAAATTCCACACATATAGGTTAATATATATTTGTTTTTCTTTTTCTGACTTCACTCTTGTGTACGTCAGTCTCTAGGTCCATCCACATCTCTGCAAATGGCACAATATTTCGTTCTTTTTTATGGCTGAGTAATATTCCATTGCATACATACGCCACATCTTCTTTATCCATTTCTGTGTTGATGGACATTCAAGTTGCTTCCATGTCCTGGCTACTGTAAATAGTGTTGCAGTGGACATTAGGGTGCATGGATCTTTCATAATTATGTTCTTCTCCGGGTGTATGCCCAGGAGTGGCATTTCTGGGACATATGGTAGACTTTAACCACACCACACTGCCTTCTGCTTTCTGCACTACCTTGAGAAAAGGAGTATTAATTATGTTAATGGCTAACATTTATATTGTTCTTAGGAGATAGTTATAAATGCTGCATGCATAGCAACACACTTAATCCTACTGTAGACTTAAATCTATAAAGTCAAGAACCTGGGAGATCTCAGTCAAAAAAAGAATGAAATATTATTTGCAGCAACATGCATAGCAAAGTAAATCAGAGGAAGACAAATATCATATGACATCATTTATATGTGGAATTTTAAAAAATAATACAAATGAATTTATTTACAAGCCAGAAACAGACTCACAGACATAGAAAACAAATTTATGGTTACCAAGAGGGAAAGGTGAGGAAGATAAATTAGGACTTTGGGGTTAACAGATACACACTACTATATATAAAATGGACAAAAAATGAGGATCTAAGAACTTACTGCATAGCACACAGAATTATATTTGAAATCTTATAATAACCTATAAAGGAAAAGTATTTTAAAAGAATAAATATATATAACTATATCACTTTCTCTAAACCTGAAACTGACAGGTGTACATTGTAAATCAGCTACAGCTCAAAGTTTTAAAAATGTTGGGAGAACTCCAAACAGGATCAACCAAAAAATTCCATACCGAGACACATCATAAATAAACTTCTGAAAACTAAAGACAGAAAAAAAAAATCTGGACAACAACCAGAGAAAATGGACACCTTATCTATAGGGAGGAACATTTTAGAATGACAGCAGGTTTCTCTTCCGGCGGTAGTCATTTATCTCCCCTTACAGGTAAATCAACAGAGGCCCTGAAACACTCAGGAACCTTCTCCTTCACCCAGTTAGTAAGTGAAGATGCCAGGCTGTATGCTGGCACCTTGTAAGCTTACCCTGGGCTTAATGAAGCCACAACTAAGCCTCCACTGTTTCAAAGGTTCACATGCATTCAAGCCCCAATCACCAGAACACCGATTTATACGGGATTGTGGAGCCAAAGCCCCAGCGGATAATAAAATGTGATTTTATCTGGAATGTTTTTCATATATACATGTGTTTCTTGGGACTCTCCTTGTAGTTTCCGAGAAACTAAGAACTGGTGGAGAATTCTAGTGTTCTAGATCCCACAGAGACTCACCTTAGAAATAGTAACAGTATCACATACTATTTATAGACTCAACAAGAACTACGGGGCACCTGTAAAATAAAAATAAAATACCGACAAACCAACTGAAAGAAATAAAAGAAGATTTAAGGAACTGCCCTTCAGAGAACATGAAGTCAATGTACTTCTTCCTGTTCATCCCTCCAATTACAACTCAAAATCCTGGACATTATGTACAAAGCAAACAGAAGAAGACTCTGAAAAGTACAAAGAAGGCAGACAGGCTAGGGATCTCCAAACCTGCAGAATGATAAGGTGGTGAGTTACATTAATGGGCTTTTTGAGTCTGTTTGTGTGTTTGTTTATTGCTTCTTACATCCCACTACTCGGGCTAAAGAAGCTAGCAGTCTGGGACTGCCAAGTACAGACAAAAAAAAAAAATCTATCCCCAACAAAGCCTGTTGTCTATATCCAAAGGAAGAAGATAGAGGCAGCCTAGAAAGAGAAAATGTTGAGATCATCGACTCCAGCCAAACACAAAACAATGAAAACTTCCATCTGCAGAGTTGGCACCAAGGTGTCCCACCTTGCAAACACCTTGCAGAAGCAGTGTCTAAGAAGTGAGCTGTGGCTTTTGTTTTCCAAGGAGAGGTAAAGAGCCCTAACAGCAGGGTAGGAGAGATCCCATGAAGTCCCCAGATTCTAGCTCCTGCCCAGCATTGAGTTATCTCTTCTTTTTTTGTAAAAAAAAATTTTTTATGTGGCTGCCTTGGGTGTTATTTGCAGCACACAGACTATCTGTGGCACGAGGACTGAGTTTCTCTGCTACATGTGGGATCTAAGTTCCCGAGCACCAATCTGTGCCCCCTGCATCGCAAGACAGATTCTTAACCACTGGACCACCAGGGAAGTCCTATCTCTTCTCCTTAATTGGTGGTGTCAGAAGAAGCCTAATGGAGAGTCAGGACTTTTATTTCAATCAAAGTATAATTGATTTGCAATATTATATTAGTTTCAGATGTACAACATAGTGATACTCTTGATACTTTTTATAAATTATACATCATATAAAGTTATCATAAAATCTGAACTATATTCCCCAGGCTGCACATTACATCCTTACAACTTATTTATCTTGTACTCATTCATCCCCTTCCCCTATCATGCCCCTCCCCATAGCTTTCTCCCCACTGGTAACCACTAATTTGTTCTCTGTATTTGTGAATCTGTATTTGGTTATCTGTTTTATTTTTCATATTCCACATTTAAGTGAAAACATACATATTTGTAGTTCTCTGTCTGACTTATTTCACTAAGCATAATACCCTCCAGGTCCATCCTTGTTGCTGCAATTTTTTTTTAAATTATTCAATTGTATTCTTTTTAATGGCTGAGTAATAGTCCAGTGTGTATATACATACCACATCTTCATTATCCATCCATCTATTGATGGTCACATAGGTTGCTACCATATGTGGCTATTATAAATAATGCTGCTATAAACATTGGGGGTGCATATGTTTTCAAATTACTGTTTGTTTTCTGTGGCTATATACCCAGGAGTGGGATTACTGGATCATATGGCAATTCCATTTTTAATTTTTTTGAGGAAACTCCATACTGTTCTCCATGATGGTTACACCAACTTACATCTCCACCAACAGTGCAGGATGGTTCCCTTTTATCCACATTTTCACCAACACATCAGTTCAGTTTAGTTCAGTCACTCAGTCGTGTCTGACTCTTTGTGACACCATGGACTGCAGCATGCCAGGCTTCCCTGTCCGTCAGTGACTCCCAGAGCCTGCTCAAACTCCTGTCCATCGAGTCAGTGATGCCATCCAACCAGCTCGTCCTCTGTCGTCCCCTTTTCCTCCTCTTTCAATCTTTCCCAGCATCACCAACACCTATTTGTCATCTTCTTGATAACAGCTGTCTTGATAAGTGTGAGGTAATATTTCATTGTGGTTTAGATTTGCATTTCCCTGCCAGTGGCACCCCACTCCAGTACTCTTGCCTGGAGAATCCCAGGAATGGGGGAGCCTGGTGGGCTGCCGTCTATGGGGTCACACAGAGTCGGACACGACTGAAGCGACTTAGCAGCAGCAGCAGCAGCTCATTATTGATGCTTAGCTTCTTTTCATATGCCCTTTGACCATCTGTACATCTTCCAGGAAAAAAAGGCATGTTCAGGTCCTCTACCCATTTTTTAATTAGGTCTTTGTTTGGTTGGGTGATTGGTTGACTTTTGAAATTGAGTTTTAAGAATTCTTTATATATTTTCGATATGAGCTCCTTATAATTTGCAAGTACCTACTATCTTCTCCCATTCAGTAGGTAACCTTTTGCTTAAGTTTGATTAGATCCCATTTTGTTTATTTTTGCTTTTGTTTCCCTTGCCTGAGGAGACAGAATCCCAAAAGATGTTGCTGAGAGCTATGTCAGAGTGTACTGCCTATGTTTTCTTTCAGGAGTTTTATGGTTTCAGGTCTTATACTAGGCTTTTAATCCATCTTGAGTTTTTTTTTGTTTTTGTTGTTTTGTACATGGTGTGAGAAGATGTTCTAATTTCATTCTTTTATAAGTAGCTCTTCCATTTACCCAACACCACTTTTTAAAAAGACTATTTTTTCCTCGTTGTATATTCTTGCCTGGTTTGTTGTATTAATAGCTTAATTGGAGAGTCAGGACATGTAATATCATCCTTCAGCTATGAAATCACCCCCACCATAGTGTTAGTCAAGGTACTGCTAAGAGTAGAATATGAAGCCTGTCCAGCAGTAACAAGGACCACCCTCCACCCCCCAACCCCAATCCCAGTCAACACCCCCCAAGCCCACCCACTTAGGTGCAAACAGCGCTGAATGGGGACCTTGATTTTACCTCCACCTGGAAGTAACACCTTCTGTTGCCAGAGCAGTGTTAGACAAAGCCAGCTAAAACACAAGGTTTAAATAAAAGCCAGAGTCTCATGGTACAAAATGTCCAGGATTCAGTCAAGAATGACTTGTCATGTGAGAAGATGTTCTAATTTCATTCTTTTATAAGTAGCTCTTCCATTTACCCAACACCACTTTTTAAAAAGACTATTTTTTCCTCGTTGTATATTCTTGCCTGGTTTGTTGTATTAATAGCTTAATTGGAGAGTCAGGACATGTAATATCATCCTTCAGCTATGAAATCACCCCCACCATAGTGTTAGTCAAGGTACTGCTAAGAGTAGAATATGAAGCCTGTCCAGCAGTAACAAGGACCACCCTCCACCCCCCAACCCCAATCCCAGTCAACACCCCCCAAGCCCACCCACTTAGGTGCAAACAGCGCTGAATGGGGACCTTGATTTTACCTCCACCTGGAAGTAACACCTTCTGTTGCCAGAGCAGTGTTAGACAAAGCCAGCTAAAACACAAGGTTTAAATAAAAGCCAGAGTCTCATGGTACAAAATGTCCAGGATTCAGTCAAGAATGACTTGTCATGCTATGAATGAGGAAGATCTCAAACTGAATGAAAATAGACAGTCAACAGACTCCAACATAGAGATGACAAAGACGTTACAATTATTAGACAAAGATTCTAAAGTAGCCATGGTAAAAATCCATCATCAAGCAATTACAAACATGTTTGGAACAAATGCAATAACTGAAATGCAAGGCTCAGTGGATGGACCCAACAGCAGAGCAGAACTGACAGAGGCGAGAGCACAGGGCAACGGAGCAACAGAAATTACCCAGTCTGAACAAGATGGAAAATAGACTGGAGAAAAATGAACAGAGCCTCATACGTGTGGAACTACAAAAGATCTAATATTCACGTCATCAGGTTGCTGGAAAGAGAAGAGAAAGGGGAAGAGTTGAAAAGTATTTGATGGAGATAATGGTTGAAAATGTCTCACATTTTGCAAGAGGGTTAAATCTACTGATTCAATAAGCTGAAGTGAAGTGTTAGTTGTTCAGTCAAGCCTGCCAGGCTCCTCCGTCCATGGGATTTCTCAGGCAAGAATATTGGAGTGGGTTGCAATTCCCTTCTTGAGGTGGTTTTCCTGACCCAGGGATTGAACCCGGGTCTCCTGCATTGCAGGCAGATTCTTTACCAACTGAGCCACCAGAGGAGTGCCTACAGATGCTACTGAACTGAACTGAAGTTACTCAGTCGTGTCCGATTCTCTGTGACCCCATGGACTGTAGCCCACTAGGTGAACTCCAAATAAGATATACCAAAGTAATGCTCATCAAAGGGCATCACAATTAAATTTCTAAGCACTGAAGAAAAAGTACAAAACATGGAAAGGAGCCAGAAAATAATGCACACTACCTATAGGGGGAAACAAGTTGAATGAGGACAGATTTTTTGTCAGAAACCGTGAATACCAGGAGAAAGTGGCAGTGCTGAAAGAAATCAACTATCAATAGAGAATCCTGTACTCAGTGAAAATATCCTTCAAGGATGAGATGAAAATCAAGACATTCAAAGATGAAAAATATTTAAAATTTGTCACCAGCACAGGTACCCAAAGAGAATGGCTAAATTAAGTTCTCTGAACACAGAATAAACGACAATAGAAGGAATATTGGAATTTCAGTAAAGAAGAAAGAACATGGGAAGCAATATTTGGGTAAATACAACAGGTTTAACTTCTCTTAAACTTTCTAAATTATGACTGATGTTTAAAGCAAAAATTATAACACTGTCTGGTATGGTTCTAAGTGTAGGCAGACGGAAGATTTAAGACAATTATATTGCAAATGAGAAAGGGTAAAGAAACATGAGGTTAGAGGTAAAATGACACACCAGTAGACTAAGATAAATTGCATACACACCATGTAATAACTAAAACAACCACTTAAAGGACAAAGATTGACAGAGTGAATTAAAAAACATAAGACGCTATACGGTGCTGACAAGAAACTCACATTAAAAATAATGATATACTCAGATAGAAAATAAAAGAAAGGAAAAATATATATCATAATATTAATCAAAAGAAAACAAGAACATCTATATTAATATTGAAGTGAACTTTACAACAAGAATAACTGCCAACAACAGAGAGGGACATTCAGCTCAGTTCAATCGTCTCCGTTGTCTCCGACTCTGCGACCCCATGAACTGCAGCAGGCCAGGCCTCCCTGTCCATCACCAACTCCCAGAGTTTCAGTTCAGTTCAGTTCAGTCGCTCAGTCGTGTCCGACTCTTTGCGACCCCATGAATCGCAGCACGCTAGGCCTCCCTGTCCATCACCAACTCCCGGAGTTCACTCAGATTCACGTCCATCGAGTCGGTGATGCCATCCAGCCATCTCATCCTCTGTCATCCCCTTCTCCTCCTGCCCCCAATCCCTCCCAGCATCAGAGTCCTTTCCAATGAGTCAACTCTTTGCATGAGGTGGCCAAAGTACTGGAGTTTCAGCTTTAGCATCATTCCTTCCAAAGAAATCCCAGGGCTGATCTCCTTCAGAATGGACTGGTTGGATCTTGCAGTCCAAGGGAGAGTTTACTCAAATTCATATCCATTGAGTCAGTGATGCTATCCAGCCATCTCACCCTCTGTCGTCCCTTTCTCCTCCTGCCCCCCAATCCCTCCCAGCATCAGAGTCTTTTCAAATGAGTCAGCTCTTCGCATGAGGTAGTCAAAGTATTGGAGTTTCAGCCTCAGCATCACTCCTTCCAATGAACACCCAGGACTGATCTCCTTTAGGATGGACTGGTTGGATCTCCTTGCAGTCCAAGGGCCTCTCAAGAGTCTTCTCCAACACCACAGAGAGGGACATTACAGACTGACAAAACTGTCCATCCGCCCAGTGAAAGTGAATGGTGAAAGTGAAGTCGCTCAGTCGTGTCCGACTCTTTGTGACCCCATGGACTGTGGCCCACCAGGCTCCTCCATCCGTGGGATTCTCCAGGCAAGAGTACTGGAGTGGGTTGCCATTTCCTTCTCCAGGAGATCTTCCCAACCCAGGGATCGAACCCAGGTCTCCTGCTTTGCAGGCAGACACTTTACCATCTGAGCTACCAGAGAAGCATCCACCCAGAAGACATAGCAATTATAAAGTAGTGTGTTGCAAACAAGAGTTGGGAAATATGTGAAGCAAAACTGATAGATCTGGAAGGAGCCATAACAATCCAAAATCTACTCACTCCAGGTAGAGACTTCATCATCCCTTACTCAACAACCAAAAAAACAACTGGACAGGAAACAACAGTGAGAATATGGAAGAACTCAACAACACCATGAGATAGTAGGGTCTCATTGATATTTACAGAACATTCCACCCGGTGTCAGCAGAATGCGTATTCTTTTCAAATAGACCCTGGGCTATTAAACAAACCTCAACAAATTGAAAAGCACTGAAATGCTATGGAACATGTTCTCCAACCACTAAAGAATCAAACTAGCAATCAGTAACAGAATGCTAAAAGAAGTATCTCCAAACACTCGGAAATTAAACTATAGGTATTTTTATAACACGTGACTCAAAGAGGATGCCTCAAAGGAAACATAACAGGTATATTCAACTGAGTGAAAGCAAAAACAAAACATGGAAATTTGAAGGAGACATTTAAGGCAGAAGCAAGAAGCAGAAGGGAAATCGGCAGCACCAAGTGCATACACTAGAAAAGAGGAAGGTCTTTAACAATAATCTAAATTATAAATAAATCTAAATAAATAAAACCAAAGCAAGAAAATAAAGATAAGAGCAGAAATTAGTGAGCCTGAAGACAGAAAAAACAATAGAGAAAGAGACAAAGAATTGGTTCTTTGGAAAAAAAAAATCAGTAACTTGACAAACCTTAAATAAGCTGCTCAAAGAAAAAAAAAGAAAGACACAACTTTCCAATACCAGAAATCAATACTGCAGACATCAAAAGCATAATAAGAGAATAACTACATATGGGTCTGACAACTTAGACAAAAACTCCACAATTATAATTCACTCAATATGAAATACATAATTTGAATAAATAACCTTATAAGTAATTTTAAAAATTGTATTCATGACTTAAAAAGTCCTAAAAAGGGGATCTCCAAGCCCAAATAGTTTTCCTGAGAATTCTACCAAATATATAAAGAAGATTTAGAAGTAATTCTATACAATCTCCTAGAAAAAATAGAGGGGGGGAAAAAAACATGTCTCAATTCATTACATGAAACTAGTATTACTCTAATATCAAAATTCATAAATTGCTAAAATGCAAACCTCTATACATTAAAAAATAAAGAAAAAGATAAATAAAATTATGAAAATAATTGACATAAATAACAAGTATGAGAAAAGAAAGTTATAGACCAATATCTCTCATGGATATAGACACGAAAAAATTGTTAAAGACAGATTGGTGCTGATTTAGTCACTAAGTTATGTCCAACTCTTGTGACCCCATGGACTGTAGCCCGCCAGGCTCCTCTGTCCATAGGATTTCCCACACAAGAATACTGGAGTGAGTTGCCATTTCCTTCTCCATAAGATAGATTAGCATATAGAATTCAACAATATATAGAAGAATTTAAAAAGTATGTCCAATTGAGATTTATTCAAGGATGCAACACTGGTTCAATATTCAAAAATGAATCAAGGTAATATGCAATATTAACAGTTAAGAAGAAATATCATGAGTCACTTTAATCAATGCAGAAAAATGATTTGACCAAATCCAACACTTGCTCATGAGAAAAATACTCAGCAAAACAGGAATAGAGGCAAACTTTCTCAACTTGATAAAGAACACCTATGAAAAACTTACAGCTAACATCATCCTTAATGATGAAAGAATGAAGTCTTTCCTCCTACCAAACTCAGGAAAAGGCAGCTATCCCTTCTCACCACTCTTATTCAGCATAGTGCTGGAAATTCTACCCAGTGTAGTAAAGCAAGAAAGGGGAATACTGATAGGTAAGAAAGGAAACTGTGTGATTGTCTACCCCAAAACTGAATAAGAAAAAGCTATAATGTACAAAATAATCTGAATAAATCTTTAGAAAGTTATGCCACATGAAAGAAAGCCAGTCTTACATTCCATACTATGCAATCCCATTGGTATAACTTTCACTGGAAGGACTGATGCGGAAGCTGCCAATACTGCGGCCACCTGATGCGAAGAACCTACTCATGGGAAAAGACCCTGATGCCGGGAAAGACTGAGGGTAAGAGGAGAAGGGAGAGACAGGGGATGAGATGGTTGGATGGCATCACCGACTCAATGGACATGGGTTTGAGCAAACTCCAGGAGACAGTGAAAGCCTGGGAAGCCCATGCAGCTCAAGGGGTCTCAAAGAGTGGACACAACTTGGCAAATGAACAACATTCTTGAAATGAAAAAAAAAATGGTAGAAATGAACAACAGCTTCGTGGATGTTGCGGATGAGGGAGGGGGAAGACTGGGAGAGTAGGGAGGGAGCGTTGTGCTGATGCTAATGGTCTGCACCCTGCCTGTATCAATGTTGATATCCTATCTGTGATACTCACTACAGTTTTACTAGAGATACCGTAAGCAAAAACTGGTACACAGGTTCTCTCTGTATTATTTTTTACAACTGAATGTTCATCTATAATTATCTTAAAATTAAAAAGTTTATTCAATTAAAAAAAAGAAAGATATGTAACTACATAGCACACGCCTAGACGAACCACCAAATTTTGCCTAAGGAATATTTTTGCCCAAATTGACGTGCAGACTTTGTACAAGTTAAGTCACAATCCCTTAAAATTTACATTATAAACTGATAAAATGTAAAACCTCCCTATATTAAAAATGCATAACATTAAGAGAGAAACAAAATATTTAAAACATTCAAACACGTAAGAAATACTCTAAATGCCCCAGTATGTCAACAGGTAAAAATATGGACAGTGTACAAGAGAGAAACGCACCTGGTCTATAAATAAACATTATGAGATATTAAATATCCCTAGTTATCAAAGAAACATGAAATAAGACAATATTTCACATATCTTAAGTGTCTAGCAAACCCTGACCAAACTGTGAACCTTCTGCTCCACCTGGAATCCGATTTGCTAGATCATTTTTCCTCAGTAATCTCAATGAATTCATAACTACTCTTTCTGAATACATCCATTAGAATAATTTACAAGACACTGTACTTCCCTTGACTTCTTGGCTTAGAACTTCCTAATTTGTCTTCTTGGTCTTCCTTAGAATAACACTAGGATATTAGTTGGATACTTTCTAATTCTCAAGATTCTCCACCTGGAGTGAACAATGAATGGAGTCTAGGAAAAGGGTTGAAACCCAAACCTCAGCAAGGTTGCAGGTGTTTGTAAGAAATGATACCTCCATGGGTACATTCCATAGCTCTTCCAGCACTGGGTGTGACATTCAGGAGCTTATGGCTGGTACTCACCAGCTGTAGGCCTGTTTCTACAACGACAGGGTCCCTCTCAAATCTCCAAATTTTGTGGGTTTCTTTAAAATATTTATGTATTTATTTGGCTGCACCTGGGTCTTCGTTGTGACATGTGGGATATAGTTCCCTAACCAGGGATCGAACCTGGGCCCACTGCATTGGGAGGATAGAGTCTTAGCCACTGGACCACCAGGGAAGTGCCAGGTCTCCAAATTTTGAATGTTCTTTGTGGTTCTATTTTTGTTCCTAAGATGTATCTCCACTTGTCTTAGTCAGTTTAGGCTGCTAAAACAGAACATCGTGGGGCTTCCGCGATAGCTCAGTTGGTGAAGAATCCCCCTGCAATGCAGAAGACCCTGGTTTGATTCCTGGTTGGGAAGATCCGCTGGAGAAGGGGCAGGCTGCCTACTCCAGCCTGTTGGCTCCCCTGGCGGCTCAGCTGGTAAAGAATCTGCCTACAATGTGGGCAACCTGGGTTCGATCCCAACCAGAACATCATGGTGCGTGCTAAGTCCCTTCAGTCGTGTCTGACTCTTTGTGACCCCATGGACTATAGCCCTCCAGGCTCCTCTGTCTTTGGAACTCTCCAGGCAAGAACACTGGAGATGGTTGCCATGCCCTCCTCCAGTGATCTTCCCAACCCAGGGATCAAACTTGCATCTCTTACTTCTCCTGCATCGGTGGCTGGGTTGTTAACCACTAGCGCCACCTGGGAAGCACCCGGGAACACTGTAGTGGGTACTTAAACAACAAACGTTTATTTCTCACAGCTCTGGAAGTTAGGAAGTAGAAGATCGAGGTGTAAGCCAACTCGGTGTCTGGTGAGGGTCCACTTCCTGGTTTGTACCTTCTTGCTGTTATTCTCACATTACCGTTTATAAGGGCAGCAATTCCATTCAAGAGGGCTCCACCCTCATGACATAATTACCTCCCAAAGATTCCACCTCCAAATACCATCCCACTGGGAAACGAGAATCCAACAAATATTCGGTCTATCACACCTTTACATGGAGTTGCTACCAGACTGCATGAAGTTTCCCTCTTAGTCCATGACAAGTGTGGAGAAAAAATTTTAAAGGTATTAGGCATTTTTGCCTGAGGCTGGCACAAATGGAGACACTTACATGCCATTAGCTTCAGGGCTCTCAATCCAAGTCAAGCCACCCTAACCCACACGGAATCCCTGATCTTCCGCCTCTACTGATGTCACACTGTCAAGATTAGGTCGGATTCAGATGTAGAGAATTCCGATTCTTCAGAATTCTAAGTCCGCCAGTGGCAGCAATGAGAGAGCCAGTCTCCTCTTGCCCAGGACCTGGACTGCAGCCTGCATCCTGTCTTTTTCCCACATTGGCTCCATCCTGTCCTGCAAGGGACCTTATGAGTGTCCATGTGGACACTCAAGCCACCCAGCTCTGTACTCTCCTCACAAGTATCCAATCTTTGGTCAGGGTTCCTTGGGTGTAGGGATAGGCACGTCAGCTTTGCCATCGGCTCTTTGGGAGCACGGGCCCAGGAAGTGCTTGGGCAAAGAATTCTGAGCTCCTGGTCACCAGAGATGGTCACTGTATGAACAGGTGGTCTTAGCCCGAAGACCCTGCCCCATCAGAAGGAGTTCAGCTGAGAGAGCAGAGTGAGGCTCTCTGAATGCAGGGCCCACTTCAAGGACTCCTCTTGCCAGATCTGTGGGTGATTTTGTAATTCAGACTGTTGACTGTTTAACAATGTACAAGCAGTCTGATTGGTTTCATCCCCATCCATACCCAAAATGGTCTAAATGAATCACTGTACGCATTCAGTCTTTATCTTCTCAGTATCTTCAGCATTCACTGGGGAAAGTGAGATAGACCTGGAAGATCTGGTGTGGATGCCTTTTCTTTCTTTTATGTTTGGAGGAAGGGTGGGATAGTGGGGAGATAAAAGAGGTCAGAGGTTCAGAAGTGGAATATGACTCTGTTCTTGGCTTCTGTCGCAAGATGATGGAATGCACAACACTGCTGAGATGGTAATGAAAGTGTTCCTTTTTTATTTATGCTCCATCTCTATTCTAAAAGTATGAGACCGCATTACGGTTCAATTTATTACTTCGTTTTGCCTTTCTTAGCTCTTGTCATTATGCAATCTTTCACACATAGCAATTCATTTCATTTCAGTATGATAGGTTGCTTTCAAAAGTAACTGATTTCTAATATTTGATTCAGTAATAACTTCACATATGCCTTGTATAAATAGATACTGAATACTTTTTAGGTACCAGGTACAGTGTTACAGGCTGGGACTGTAACAGTGAACAAGACAAACTGCTTCTGTCCTAATTAAATTTACAGCCTAGTAGGGGAAACAGACCAAGGAATAAAAGGGGGGGAATTATCTATTTTAATAAGTAGCTCTGAGGAGGGACATAACACAAAAGACTGAAATGCAGAATAAAGAGTGGGATTGTTGGAGCTATTTCAGGTCTTGGCTCCAAGAAAGATCCTCTTTTAAAGAGGCTCTTTCTAACCTCTTTAGTAAAACTAGCAATCATTCCTCTCCAGCACTTCTTATTTCCTTCTCATCTTTATTTTCTCACACATACACACATATAATTCACTTACTTATTTTGGTTTCTCTTTCTCTGCTTTATGTAAGTTCTATGAGGTCAAGGACTATTGCCTTTCTATAATGGTGTTGTCTTTGTTTTTTTCCTTCTGGGACTAGAAGGTGTCTGGCACAGAGTAGGTGTTCAATAAATACTTGTTGAATGAATGAATGAATGAATGAGGCAGTGAGGAAATGATTTTCAGAGAAAGAAACATTTAAACTGAGGCCTAAAAATGGACCTAGCGATGCAGGGGGGGGGGTGGTAGGGGGAGCAGCAGCAGGAGACCTTTCCAGATACAGAAAACAGCAGATGCAAAGACCCTGAGGCATGAACGCAGTTAGACTAAGGGAATTAAGGAAGCCCACGTGTTGGAAGCACATGTTGGGCAGCAGATGGAGCCGTTTGGAAACACGGGCATAGCAAGTCTGCGGTGTGTTTCCAGACCAATATAAAGACTTTTTTTAAACTTTTTATTTTATATTGGAGTATAGTTGATTAACAATGTTATGTTAGTTTCAGTTATACATATGCAGAACCAGAGATCAAATTGCCAACATCTGCTGGATCATTGAAAAAGCAAGACAGTTCCAGAGAAACGTCTACTTCTGCTTTATTGACTATGCCAAAGCCTTTGACTGTGCGGATTGCAACAAACTGTGGGTAATTCTTCAAGAGATAGGAATACCAGACCACCTCATCTGTCTCCTGAGAAATCTGTATAAGGTCAAAAAGCAACAGCTAGAGCTGGACATGGAAAAACACTTTTTGAAATCGGAAAAGGAGTACGTCAAGGCTGCATATTATCACCCTTCTTATTTAACTTATATGCAGAGTACATCATGTGAAATGCTGCGCTGGATGAACACAAGCTGGAATCAAGACTGCCAGAAGAAATATCAATAACCTCAGCTATGCAGATGACACCACCTTTATGGCAGAAAGTGAAGAACTAAAGAGCCTCTTGATGAAAGAGGAGAGTGAAAAAGTTGGCTTAAAATTCAGCATTCAGAAAACTAACATCACGGCATCTGGTCCCATCACTTCATGGCAAATAGATGGGGAAACAATGAAAACAGTGAGGTACTTTATTTTGGGGGGCTCCAAAATCCTGCAGATGGTGATTGCAGCCATGAAATTAAAAGACGCTTGCTCCTTGGAAGAAAAGCTATGACCAATCTCGACAGCATATTCAAAAGCAGAGACATTACTTTGCCAACAAATGTCCATCTAGTCAAAGCTATGGTTTTTCCAGTAGTCGTATGGATGTGAGAGTTGGACTAAGAAAGCTGAGTGCTGAAGAATTGATGCTTTTGAACTGTGTTTTGGAGAAGACTCTGGAGAGTTCCTTGGACTGTAAGGAGATCAAACCAGTCTATCCTAAAGGAAATCAGTCCTCAATATTCATTGGAAGGACTGATGCTGAAGCTGAAACACAATACTTTGGCCACGTGATGCAAAGAGCTGATTCATTTGAAAAGACCCTGATGCTGGGAAAGACTGGAGGCAGGAGGAAAAGGGGATGACAGAGGATGAGGTGGTTGGATGGCATCACCGACTCAATGGACATGAGTTTGAGTAAACTCTAGGAGCTGATGATGGACAGGGAAGCCTGGCATGCTGCAGTCCATGGGGTCACAAAGAGTCAGACATGACTGAGTGACTGAATTGAACTGATACACAGGCATCTATTTATGTACACACTGCTATATTCAAAATGGACAACCACCAAGGACCACTGTATAGTACCGGGAACTCTGCTCAATGTTATGCAGCAACCTAATTTGGAAAAGAATTTGAAAAAGACTGGGTTTTATTGTCAACCTGCTGGGAAGAAATATATGCAAGACACTAATATAATAACCTGATTTGGGTTTAAATACAATCTTAAACAGGCTTCCCACATGATGCTAGTGGTAAAGGATTCACCTGCCAATGCAGGAGACACAGGGGACAAGGTTTTAATCCTTGGGTCAAGAAGATCCCCTGGAGGAGGACATGGTAACTCACTCCCATATTCTTGCCTGGAGAATCCCATGGACAGAGGAGCCTGGTGGGCAACAGTTCATAAGGTCGCAAAGAGTCGGACACGACTGAAGTAACTTAGCAGGTCTAAGAGTCTTACGTATTATTCACATAGGTAAAATTAAAGCTTAATTGATAGATTCTATCTTCCAATAATTTTTCTTAAACTTTACTCTTCCATATAACCTACTTTATTATAAAATGAGATAGCAAATTTTTCATTAAAGTTATTGCATTGGCATTGAATGGGGTTCCAAAGAGTACACCATGATCTTAACGTACCCTTCATCTTAAAAAAAAAAACAACCGAGACATGTTTCCATAGATATTTAAGAACTACAGTTGATCCTTCAACATTTGAAACTGGTCTTTGGAGGATAACAGTAATCCAGCCATCTGTGAGAAAACCTGGACTAGGGGATATTCTAAAGCTGGGGATTCAGTTGAGAAATGAGGAAGGTAATCTAGCTTTGAGGATGATGAAGTCTAGATGAGCATGACTGCAGTGGGAAATATGCAAAGAAGATAAAGGCAAGAAAAAACTGCAAATAAAAAACATGAAAGAATCGGAATATTTGGGAAGCTGGAGAGAGTGAATTTAAAGATGTCTTTGAAGCTCTGAGAAGAGGGATATGGTGGACACCATTAATCCCCACCAGATGACTTTTATGTGAAACTATATCGATGCACTGGGTGTGGCCTACTGAGACCCACGGTTTCACTCTTGCCTGGAGAAATGCCTTCAAGGACTGCCCACAGCAGAGGCATAGGAGCTGCCCCTCTCAACTCCAGGGATGTCACGTCCTCACTCCAGGGGCAGCTGATGCTAATAACTGACTGATAGGGCACCTCAAGACCACTTGAGGCTGGAACCTCAAGGTTTCAAATATGGAAACTCCGGACAACTCAGAGGAGCCGTTCAGGCTTCAAGGCTCCCTGAGGAACCTGGCTGAAACTAGGTGCCAGCAGTACCCACATCTTTGCCTTACCTTCTGCCCCCACCCTATCATTTCCCTCACTTCCTTACAGATTTCTCCAGGGAGCATTTGCTCAGTAAATCACTTACACAAGAATCCCCTTCTTAGGCTCTGCCTCTATGCTTCCTGACCTCAGGGACAGGAGGAGGGAAAACTGGAGTGACGGGTAGAGAAGGGAAGGGAAGAACAGAGTGTGAATTTGGACTTGATTGAGAGAGATCCTATCAATCTTTTTCCCAACAGAGTCTGAGTCCCGTTGGAACATCCTTCACACCGGACAGGCAGGATGACAGCTGGAGGGGGATGCTGCGAGATACTGAAGAAGACAGGCGTGTTTCAGGTACATTTGATCCAAATCTGACTTTCTAATATCAACTCTTTGCCTCGAGAGCCAGATACCCATTCAACTCGCCCTCAGTGCTTTCTCTTGAGTGACCCAAAAGTTTAAATCGAAGGACTTTTCAAACCGAGACTGGAAGGTCGCTGAGCACCTTAAGGGTCAGCAAAACCTCCCCAACAATTTTTCAAGTGTTTTATTTTTGGCACAACTTGATTTAACTCATTTTGCAAGTGCTCTTCCCTTCAGTGTCTAAGCCCTTGGGTATTTCAAAGGAAATTTAATCCATATGTTTCTGATTCATTTACATTTTAAGTCATAAAAATGTTATTTTTATAAGAGCTGTTTGATATCCAAGAAACTTTCTGAGCCTTTTTTTTTTTAGTCTCTTTAAAGTCTTGTTGGTTGGAGCCAGGGAGCAGACATGGTGTATGATGCATCACCCGAAAATGTGATCCAGACAGACGCAACCATAGGCTGACCTCAGAGCAACGCTGGCCCCATCAGCCAAAAACATAATGGCAACGGGATGATCAACAAAGTTGGTCTGGACACCAGAGAAGCCTTGAGAAACACACGGGAAGCCAATGGTAAATGATAATAAAGATTAAAGTGGAATTCGTTAGTGTGTCATTGATGTGTTTGGGCATAAAATGACCAGAGTATCAGACATTACAGCAAAGTTATCATTCCTGGCAGCTTCCAGGAAGATCTGCAGACTTACTGGACCAAGTCCCATATCACAACCCAAATACTTTCCGTGAAGAAAATCATGCCTCTTCTCAGCACTGCGTATAACAACAAAACATCAAAATACCAACATCCAAGGGGCTTAAGGAATTTATTGCATATTTTCACTAGAGATGACTAGGCAGTGATTATAAGGATGACATAAATATACATTTCATGATATACCAAGATGTTTGTAAGACGTTGCTAAATGAGAAATAGGGTGAAGAACCTACACGTGGTCATTAGGACCACATGTTTTGTTAAGAAAAAAGATACCTAAATTGTGTTTATATATACGTACATTAAAATGGGAATGATGTCTGGTTGGTAGGTTTGAGATGTTTTCCTTTTGTTTGCTTGGTTGTATTTCCTTTAACTTTTCTAAATTTGCACTGTGTGACCTAAAAAAAAAAAAAAAAAAGACTTTGTCCACACTTAAAAAATTGTAGTAGTATTCCTGTAATATGGTAAGAGAGTATTGCCCTCTTTTTCTCCTCATTTCGGATCCTGAAGAACAATAGTGCGTGGGGTCCAAGCCGGAGGGGGCGCCAAGGCGACCACTGGATGATGGAATCGTCTGAGAGTTGATGGAATGCAATTGTTCAGCTGGAATGGCTGAATCTATGGTGACCACGCTTTCAGAACCCCAAACTGGTCACACAATCTAACATGCGGGGGGGGGGGGGCGCACAACGGGATAGATTATTTTAAATCAGAATGGTTCTCAAAATTCTGGGACAGAAGGTTGTTCTGGCTACAGGGCACATTCCTTCAGAAAGGAAGAAAAAAAATCCTGAAAGGTAATCTAAGGCACCCTCCAAAGGAAAAACTACTGGCTGGTAATTTGTAAAACTGTAGCCGCTGGTCCTCGGCATCCACTGAACAAGAGGGACTCTTCTGATTGGCCCCTGTGCAAATACAGACAGCACTTCACATCCAAAGCACTATCCCCTTTCACGTCTGTTGGCATCGGGTCAGTTGCTGCTCAAAGCCCTCCTTGTACAATACGTGCTATGGCTGCCAACATTAACCATCTCGTAAATTCTCCCAAAACCTGTAAAACGAATGCTTTCTCCTGAAAAGCCAGTCTCTCTAATATCATCAGCACCCCATTTACTCTCTTCTTTAACCATCCCCACCAATCACCGGGCTGGTTCTGAATCACAAGTCATTTTCTCTTCTGTTCAGCTGGGCTCATAAGCACCACTTTGATCATAAAGACAGGATAAAGCAGAACAGACTCATCCTTTTCTGAGGCCCCCCCCTTAGTAGAGAAAAGTTAAATAATCCTTAATGCTTTCACTGTTTTAAAAAAATTTGAATCCACAGACTTCCACTCAAAGGGAATAGGGTAAGTGGAGAATTCAATTAATTATCATAGAAAATCAAGTTATTTCAAAACCCTGGAAAGACTTCCTGCTTTGACATTCTGTGATGATTCTATTTAAATATATTGTATTCTCACCTTCTGGAATTGCTGGATTCATTTTCAATAAGCATTAACTTTGAAGCTCAAAAATGATGAAAAGTTTAACCAACTGGCCTGTCATGGTTAATCATACTCTGCTACCCATCTGCTTGACTCACAGGAATATGAGCTCTCAGCTCCAGGTCCTATGGGACAGTTCTCAAAGGCTGGCCAACCTCTCCTCCAAAAGCTCGCATTTTCTTTAAAAGTTCACAGGGCCTTGGTTAAAGATGGATGTCATGGAGAGATAGCAAGATCCGTCCTGGGTGTTCATTGGAAAGACTGATGTTGAAGCTGAAACTCCAATAACTGGCCACTTGATGTAAAGGGCTGACTCATTTGAAAAGAACCTGACACTGGGAAAGATTGAGGGCAGGAGGAGAAGGGGCAGCAGAGGATGAGATGGTTGGATGGCATCACCGACTCAATGGACATGAGTTTGGGTGAACTCCGGGAGTTGGTGATGGATAGAGAGGCCTGGCGTGCTGCAGTCCATGGGGTCACAAAGAGTCAGACAGGACCGAGCAACTGAACTGAACTGATGGAGAGATAATGGCCACTCCAAATGAGACCTATACCAATTAACCTCAGAAGTTCATCCCATAGCAAAACAATGGGATGCTTTTGCGATCCCCTGATCTGAGAAAAGGTGTGTGTGTGTGTGTGAGAGAGAGAGAGAGATGGGTAGGGGGGGGCAGAAGGAGGGAAAGAGGATAGGAGAGAAGGAGAAAGAAATTGATTTGGTTTTTGAGGTCTTCCCTGAAGATTCTACTGTTGTCATTGTACCAAGAGTTTTGGATTCAAATATCACCAAATCAGTGGCAACCAGCATTAAGCTAGTATGAAATATTGTTACACATTGTAGGTGCCTACTAAATAATAATCTCATCATATTAATTCATGATTCACTCATTCATTCAACAGCTAACTCAGGAACCCAGTAAAATGGCAGCCAGTAGGTACAGAAAACACAGATAAGCGACAGGAAATCTCTGCTTTCAAGGAATACATACACTAGCAGTTGGACAAACTCAGGGTGGAACGTATATAACAATGACACTTGTACTTGGTGCTATGAGAGGGAAGGTAACTCTCCCAGAAAAGTTGGTACTTGTTTCTCTTTTTCTTTTTTCTGCCGTGCCCGCGGCTTGCAAGATCTCACTATTCCCTGACCAGGGATCATTCGTGGGCCATGGCAGTGAAAAGCACAGAATCCTAACCACTAGGCAGCCAGGGAACTCCCAAGATAAGTTTTAAGAGGAGAATTAGGAGTTAGTCGAGTCAGGGGTGGGGGGCGGGGCACAAGAAGCATCTGTGCAAACACTGGCAATGAATGGGTGAATGGATTTTTTTTTTTTTGGTCAGTGGGTATCATTTGGTCAGCCCACAAAGAGTTGGACATGATGCAGCAACTAACACTTTCACTTCACTTTTCAGTGTATATAAGGTCCTAGTATCTGGCACTTGTGTGCACGCTCAGTCACTCAGTCATATTCGACTCTTGCGACCCTGTGGACGGTAGCCCGCCAAGCTCCTCTGTCCATGGGGATTCTCCAGCCAACTGGAGTGGGTTGCCATGCTCTCCTCCAGGAGATCTTCTCAACCCAGGGATCAAACCCACGTCTCCCACATTGCAGACGGATTCTTTACCATCTAAGCCACCAGGGAAGCCCTTGGTGTGTGTTAATTCTGTTTCCATTCCCTTTCTTGGGAGCAGGGGTCTGAACAGTGGAAAGGGGATAGTGAGCTCACCATCTTGCAAGCACTGCCCACACACAGGCAATGCTGATTTTTGCTTAGTCGGCCTCATATAAGTCAGCCAAGCCAGACTCAGTCTGATCATGTTCCTTTTTACCAGCTGGAGAAAAAGTAATATTTAGTTATAGCTCTTGGGTGCCAGGAGAGAGCTAGTGTTCGCTAGTCCATTTACACCTGCAGCGAAGCCTGTAGAAAAGAATAGAATTGTTATAAAAAATATCTCCCCTGAAAGCAAAGACCCTTACAGTTAATGAGCTAATAAATATTGCCAAGTGACCCTTCTCTTGCCAAGTATTAAATCGTAAAGAGAGGGGGAAGGGAAGGATGAGAACCGCGTGTTTGCTACAGAGTTTAGATTCTGCGCTTCTTCTGGCCAACTTTTATTACTATTGACCATATTTTAGGCGTGTGGGTCCACTCCTCCCCCAAGCTGCCTGACGCTGCAAGTTCTCTAGAGCAGAGATCTCCTTCTTCCAGGCTGGCGTCCGGTGAACCTCACAGTGTCATTCGTTCTTCGTCTAATGGACCTTTGCATGTTTGCTTCTCTTTCTGCTGCCAGAATGGAGGATGGGGGTGAGGTCCCTGCTGCAAAATTAGCCATTTTCAGTCTCACTGCCAAGTCTCATTTTCCTCCAAACATTGTTATGAATACTGGTTCTTTTTTAATTTTAATTGGAGGCTCACTACTTTACAATATTGAGGTGGCTTTTGCCACACATCAGCATGAATCAGCCAGGGATGTACATGTGTCCCCCACCCTGAAGCCCCACCTAGCTCCCCACTCCACCGCTCTGGGTAGCACCAGCTTTGGGTGTTCTGCTTCATGCATTGAACTTGCACTGGTCATCTATTTTAGGTATGGTAATATACGTTTCAATGGTAATCTCTCATATCGTCCCATCCTCGTCTTCTCCCATAGAGTCCAAAAGTGTGTTCTTTACATCTGTGTCTCTTTTGCTGTCTTGCATTAGGGTCATTGTTACTCTCCTTCTACACTCCATATATATGTGTTAATATACTGTATTGGTGTTTTTCTTTCTGCCTTACTTCACTCTGTAAAAGAGGCTCCAGTTTCATCCACCTCATTAGAACTAACTCAAATGTGTTCTTTTTAATAGCTGAGTAATATTCCATTGTGTATATGTACCACAACTTCCTTATCCATTCATCTGCCTTTGGATACCTAGGTTGCTTCCATGTCCTAGCTATTGTAAACAGTGCTGCAATGAACATTGGGGTCCATGTGTCTCAGTTCTAGTTCCCTCGGTGTGACCATCTGTTCTTAATGCATGCATGCCAAGTTGCTTCAGTCGTGTCAGACTCTTTGCAACCCCATGGACTGTAGTCTGCCTGGCTGCTCTGTCCATGGGATTGTCCAGGCAAGAATACTGGAGTGGGCTGCTGTGCCACTCTCCAGGTTATTCTTCATAATCTGCTCCCAAACTACATGAATTTAGAACTTTCAATCCTAATACATCATTCTAGATACCTTGGTTCTTCCAATTCCATTTATGTCTGTATGTATCCCAAGTGGCACTAGTGGTAAAGAACCTGCCTGCCAATGCAGGAGACATAAGTGACGCAGGTTCGACTCCTGAGTTGGGAAGAGCCCCTGGAGAAGGAAATGGCAACCTACTCCAGTATTCTTGCCTGGAGAATCCCACGGACAGCTGGCAGGCTACAGTCCATAAGGTTGCACAGAGTCAGACATGACTGAAGTGACTTAACATGTATGTATGTATATACATATATATTATGTGTTCATGTATGTATGTATGTATTTTTGGTAGCACAATGATTCAGATCCTATCTTCCAATCACTGATTATTCTGAGAACAAAATCCAAACTTCTCACTCTGGTTCTAGGAAGCCCTCCAGGCTCTGCCTTCTGACATAAATACTCCCTCTCACTCACACCTTCCTAACTTGCCACCTCCCCTCTGTTCCTCAAACATATCAGGCGTTTTCTCTCTCAGCACCTCCGCACTCCCATATCCTGCACTTGAATTCTCTCCTTCCTGATCTGTGTCCTTCCTGACCTTCAATCCTCAACTTTCATACAACTTCCTCAGACTGGTCATTCCCAACCTGCTCTCCAATGTGACCATTCAGCCTCTTGCCACACCTCCTAAATTCAATTTTTTTTTTTTTGGTCTAGTTCCATCAAATGTATCTCAATCATTTCTTTACTTGCTTATTTTCTTCTTTTAGAATTTGCATCTGTTTTAACTTTTATATCCCCTTCCCCTAGAGCAGTTCCTGGGACAAAGAAAGGGCTCAGTTAATATTCATGAAATAAATTAATGAATGATGACCTGCCTTCTTATGTGGGGCTCAGTGATATCCCCCAATCCTCCCTACTATCTATTTTTTGGTGAAATTCTGTGATGTCTGGCAGTGAGCAGTTTGGAAAGGAACAGAGGTTTCTATGTCAACGTGGGTCTGGTTGTATCCTGAGAACAATCTGGTTTCCTGGAGCACCTGTTGACAGGGCTGAACCAGGAGGCTGCCACATGCACCCACATGAGAACACAGTTTAGAGCTCTCATAGGAAATAAATAGCAAAATTATGGAAAGAGACTGGCAGCAGAGAACCTGACATGATGCCTTGAAGCTCTGAAGGGAAAAAAAAGTCAAAACTGTTGAAAAAGTCTACATTTTAATCAGCATGTCATATATCTCCCCCAAGCAACCCTCGTTTGAAAAGAACGGAAAAAAATCTTCCAACATTTTTTAGAGCTGAATACCAAATACTTTTGCTTTATTTTCATACAGTGGGCCAAATTCTCACTCTGTGTACACATTCAAAATGCCTGTGCGTGAGGCACCGTAGCTGGAAGCTAAACAGCCACAGCAGAAAAGATAAACACGCACATCTCTTACTTACGGTTGTATTTACACTTGTAGCTTTCAGGCAACTTAATTATTTTATTTTAATGCATATGTCCTTGTTAGGAGTTATCAGCACCTGGTAAAATTGACTCGGCCTCATGTGTTGATTTTAAAGTGCAGACGTCATATTTGAAGTGGATAACCAGCAAGATCCCACTGTATAGCAGGGAACTCTGCTCAGTATTACCTGGCAGCCTGGATAGGAGGGGAGTTTGAAGAAGAATGGATACATGTATATGTATGGCTGAGTCCCTTTGCTGTCCACCTGGACCTATCACAACATTGTTAATCAGCTATACTGCAACATAAAATAAAAGTTTAAAACAGAAGGAAAAAAGTACTTCATGTCAGGCAAAAGAAATGGTAGAAATATTTTTGTCCTCTTTGTTTTTTTCTAACACATTAGAACAAGATTCCTGAGAGCTTACATGACTCCCACAAAGTTCTAGAAGCCCAGAGCTGAGACAAAGTGGAACACATGCTATAGAAATGTAAATGCACATTAATTTACTCATTAGCATATTTAAAGTGAAACTCCACACTCAAGCCAGTAATTCTGAAATAGAAACATGCAATTCAATTAATGGAGGGAATTTCTCTACCTTAGGTATTATTCTGGGGCACAGAATTTGGATGTACACTCATATATAAATACATCACATGCATAGTACATTCTGACCTTGATTTGAAACTTGATAGTTACTAAGTTGCAATGCTAGCCAAGTCATTTTTTTCTTCTGTGACTTGGTTTTCGATCTGAGAATTAAAGAGTGGTGGTAAAGCTCGTAACAGAAGTAAGAGCCACACACAGTGCTATCTTAATGTACACCTCTTCAAAGGACTAGTGGAAAGCTACAAATGGAAAAATGCTGAAGTGGCATGTACCTCCCACCCTCTTTTCTCATAGCTCAGTTTTCTAAGAAACACTGACATTATTTACAAAAAGTATGAACGATCAAGACTGTGTAAAATATGCCAAGTTGCTTAAGCAGAGGCATTTTAACTGCACAGATGGCTGGAAAGATCAAAGGCTGCATATATAAAGTCATTTTTTTGAATTCCACAAGACATTAGCGAACTTGAAATCAGCCTAATTTTAAACGTTGTAAATGCTCAATAATAGCTGCTGTGATCGTAAGAAGGAGAAGGAGGGGAAAAGGAGGAAAAGAAAGTGAAAGAAAAAAGTTAAAAAATTAAGTAGCCCTCTTCACAAACCAAGGCAATTAAAGAGACATCTTCTGAGAACGAAAAGTGAAGCCAAGAGATGAGCTCTTGAAGCTAAAGTAACTGACCATGATATCTGGCTTCTAGAAGCTGGACACAGATCACCCACTACTGGTGGCCACACCAGTATATAGAAGTGACTTAGGAGCAGCCATCCTGCTGGAAGCAGCAGCTAGGAGCTTCTCTGGAAGCTGCATCTGCACAGAAAGCACAGTTCTTTTACAGTAAATTACATCTTTATGTGGATGGCCTTGCTACTGTTGCTAAGTCCCTTCAGCCGTGTCCGACTCTGTGCGACCCCATAGACGGCAGCCCACCAGGCTCTGCTGTCCCTGGGATTCTCCAGGCAAGAACACTGGAGTGGGTTGCCATTTCCTTCTCCAGTGGATGGCCTTAGGGAACTGATATAAACTAGGGGGTAGGGAGAGATAAAAACCACCCTTCACATACTGACAACTCTTCCTTTAGACCTGGCATTGCTTTTTGAATACAAGTGTACCCCCTTGTATACTCTTTATGGTGGAGAAACAACAGATAGTGCAGAAACAAGTGAGATGAAGAAAGATTCTTGTCATCTTAGAGCGGAAGGGACCTCAGACATCATCCAGTCTGTGATCTGCAGGACATAAGAGGGGGTGAACCAAATGCTGACAGCTATTGTATCTGGGTGACAGAAACATGGGGGTTTGTTACAGTAGGTTGATTAATCTATGAATATTTTTATATGTCATAATAAAAATGAATGAAGGAAAGGAGGATGATGGAGAGAAGAAAGAAAGGAAGGAATGGAGGGGGGAGAGGGAAGAATGCAGCAAGGTAGGAAAGGAAGGAAGAAAGAAAAGAGAAAATGAAAGAAAAAAGAGAAAAAACGTGAAGAGGAAGGAAGGGAGGGAACCCCAGCTTCAAGTCTTGTAGAAGGGAAACACTGGCAGTTTCCCCCAAACCAAGGATGAAGCATGACTACAGCAGGAGACTCACACTCCACACTCTGCATATCTGTGTAAACCAGGACCCACACTCTGACCCTACCTTTAACACGGGTCTTTTACTTCAGCAGAAAGCTGTCCCACCAACTGCCTAAGCTCTGGGGAAGCAGGGATCCCTTTTGAAAGGTTCACAAGGGAGGGGCTGGATCTGTCCAGCAGAAACCAACATGAAATCAACATGCCCCCTGTGTGTTCAGTCCTGGGTTCAGCTTCTCTTTGCCACTTGAGAGGCCAGCCCAGCACATCTGCCTCCCAGCTGCACGGCTTCATCACAATCAGATGGCCTCTTAGTTTATGGCTTTGAGTTGCAATCCTCGTATAGACTCTTTTATTTCTTGAAAATCCTTCACTACTCGGCAGTCCTAGAAATGCATGTCAGCTCTTCATAAGCCAAATTAATCACCTGCCATTTCAGATGCCAAGCCCAGAAAGTGTTCAGAAGGAAAATCAAGGGAACTTCACTTGGTGAGGAGAAGGAGTTAGCTCTTTGTGGCAAACTGAAACGAGAAGACAGACCTCCTCGTATTCCAACCCAGGTGTTGTTTTTATCTCTGCTGCTGAGCCCTACAATGGCTGAAAACTCACTGGGAATGTGGGTGAGATCCCTTGAAAGTAATTTTAGATAGCAGCAACAGTAGTGTTAGTCGCTCGGTCATGTCCAACTCTTTGCAAATCAATGGACTGTAGCCCACCAGCCTCCTCTGTCCATGGGACCCTCCAGGAAAGAATACTGGAGTGGGCTGCCATTCCTTTCTCCAGGGGATCTTCCCAACCCAAGGACTGAACCAGGGTCTCCTGCATTGCAGGCAGATTCTTTACCGTCTGAGCCACCAGGGAAGCCAATTTTATATAAGGTCTAATCAATTCACTGAAAGGTTACTAGAGTCTGTTAGGTGCCAAGTACTGTGCTATGTGCTGGAAATAAGATACAAACGACCCTAAGAAGGTCAAAGTCAAGTGAGTAAAACAAAAGAAGCAGCAACGATAATCCACGGTGACATATGTGATGAGGTGTTTACACGAGCATACTCACATGAAGACAGAAAGAAAAGGCTACAAAGAGGACATGGCATTTGAGTTGGAGGGATGACTAGGCGGCACCTACTGATCTGATCCCATCACTTCATGGCAAATAGATGAGGAAACAGTGGAAACAGTGGCTGACTTTATTTTTCTGGGCTCCAAAATCACTGTGGATGGTGATTGCAGCCATGAAATTAAAAGACGCTTACTCCTTGGAAGGAAAGTTATGACCAACCTAGATAGCGTATTCAAAAGCAGAGACATTACTTTGTCAACAAAGGTCCGTCAATTCAAGGCTATGGTTTTTCCTGTGGTCATGTATGGATGTGAGAGTTGGACTGTGAAGAAAGCTGAGTGCCAAAGAATTGATGCTTTTGTACTGTGGTGTTGCAGAAGACTCTTGTAAGTCCCTTGGACTGCAAGGAGATCCAACCAGTCCATTCTGAAGGAGATCAGTCCTGGGTGTTCATTGGAAGAACTGATGCTGAAGCTGAAACTCCAATACTTTGGCCACCTCATGCAAAGAGTTGACTCATTGGAAAAGACCCTGATGCTGGGAGGGATTGAGGGCAGGAGGAGAAGGGGACAACAGAGGATGAGATGGCTGGATGACATCACCAACACAATGGACATGGGTTTGCGTAAGCTCTGGGAGTTGGTGATGGACAGGGAGGCCTGGCATGCTGTGGTTCATGGGGTCACAAAGAGTCGTGCATGACTGAGCAACTGAACTGAACTGATCTGATGGTTTGAGAAGAACAAAGCAGGAGGAAGAGCAAGGACCAAGGTCTGGGGCCGCATATCGATGTGAGACGTGCACCCGGCACAACTCATCCACTGGTGGGTCAGCCTTTGCACAAACGTTATTATGTACCTTCTGCATTTCCTAAGCTGAGTGAGAGTGATGCACACAAGGATCACGAGTGGTCCCTGCTCAGAAGAGCTCACTGCAAAGTCTGCTCAGAACTGCTCACAGGATGTCGCCTAGACTCCAGGCTGAAAGTCAGGAAGCAGAAAGGTTTCCCTGGGCAAGAGCATCTCACACAGAAGGACACTAGAGCCCTGCCAGGATTTAAGAGCTAGCGGAACAGAAGGGGCAGGTAAACCTCAGGGGCAGTTTCCGAAGCATCACAATACAGTTCTGTTGGTCCCTCCTCATCTGTTCCGCTGGCTTCTCCTAGACACTTTCCCTTCTAAAATCTGTTCCCTGACCACCCTCCCTGCCACAAACACCCAGATTCACCAAAGACCTCAAGCTGACATCCTCCTGGACTGCCTTTCCCAGCAATGCCTCCTACTCCAAACTGCTTCCCTTCCCCACAAAGTCCTCCAAACCTTCAACTGTGAAGACCTCAGCCCAATCAATGGTAAGAAGGTGAGCAAAGAGAGTAGTAGGGCGTGAACAGTTACCAATGCTCTCACATCTCCCTGTGAACCGATTCTTTTTTTTAATAATACTTACATTTTCAAATTGTAGGTGTCATTTCAGGCAGTCTGGAAGGGATGTTTAAGGCAGGGACTTGTTTCAGGGGTCCTTAGATTCTACAACCAGAATACAGGCTCCCCACCCACAAATAAACTTGGCCCTGGGAATGAAAAGAAGATATAGCTCTCCCATCAGAGAGAAGAGGCAGCCTCTGCTGTTTTGTGTTTGGGATCCAGCAGTTCATGGCAGGCCCTGGGCTGGCCTGGGTGAATCTGTATCCTCTCCTCGTAGGACCAAAGAGCTGGTTTGAAGGTGATGGTGGGAGACAGCTGCCCACGACAAGGTAAGCATGGCTCTGGGACCCAGGTCTGTCCTCTCTGACCAGTTCCTGACCACTGGAACCCAGCATATCAGCCAGCGACTCAGAGAAGCCTGGGGACCCTCAGACACAGCAGCTTCCTGTCCCCTCCTTTGCCCTTCACCCCCAGGCTTGCTCAATCCTCTTGTTCCTTGCCCAGGGGCCGAGGCACTCCCGTGGATGTTCAGAGAACCCTGGTGCAGACTCCAGCACCCAATCTGCCACCCAACAGGTCCAGCTCCTACTCTTTCGCAGATTTTTCCAGGAATCCAACCAGGACTTCCTAGCAAGCCTCTGATCCCCAGGCCCTTATCAGTGACATGCCAAATCCCGTATCTTCTTCTGGGACCCAGCCCTTAGCACAGCCACCCCTGGCTCAAATCCCACCCCATCTGGGCCGCTCCTGAAGACAGGATTTATCTTCAGGGAGCTAAAGCGCCAGGCCCTCCTCAAAGCCTCCGGGTAAACACCCACTGATAAAACTCAGCCACATCCCAGGTGGTGGCTCGTGTCAATGGGTGGGTGAGGGTCCTGGAGGTCCATCCTCCAGCAGCGGGGTGTGGGTGCACCTCTCCATCCGCCAGAAAAGCCAGCCTCACGGGAGACGGTGACCACAATCCTTCCAAACCAGAGGATCGGGCGTATGGAACGTTTTCACCTCTTTGCTTCTCCAGTTTTGGAAAAAATAGACCAAAGTCATCTCCAGGGGTGAAGGCAGTCTTATCAAGCTGAAGAGAACTCAAGGAAACCTCAGCCATCTTGCAGGCTCCTTCGTCTGTTTTAGCAGTCACCCTGATAGCCCCCACTGGCCTCGCTTCCCTCCCACCAGTAAACAAGTGGCTCTAATTAAGCTCGGTCTGTTGGATAAAGGTATACAACCTTGAAGGGCCCATAAAACACAGCTTCACTCTGAAGACTTCAAAAAGCGCGAGGTCCCTCTGTCAGGCCCGAGACAAGGTTAATTTACGTCGTTGCTATCTTCCTCTGAAGGACTCGAGTTACCCCACATCTGTTCTCTGTCTAATCTTTGGAGGAACAGTGTGGTGGTCTTGGCAGCTCAAGGCATTGACTGGCCTCTTAACTGTTTCCTGCCCGACACGTCCAGGCTTTCAGATCGGAATTGCTTTCGCCCCTGTGAAAGCTGTCCATTCCGTTTCAGATGATGAATGTCCTGATCATTCTGTGCTCCTGACTTCAACTCAAGGAAACTGCCCTCCTCCCCGGACTGGCTGACTCACATAGAGAGAGACTGGGAAGATTGGCAGGAGAAGAAAGCAACTACCCTTTCATTTTCAAAACGAAGAGCAAAGACGATACGAGAGGGGAAAATATGCAAGAAAATCTGGATGTCAGACAACGCTGTTTTTCAGTCTGTGGTTGCAATTAGAATTTTTTTTTAATTAAACAGAAGAAAAATATCAATGTGTATTACATTAGTAAGGGCATTCTTTTGTAGAAATTTTGCTTTAACTGTATAAGCGTGTGAGTGTATATTTTCTGGGGTATAATTTAAAATCCCTTCCCATAAGTTGCAGTCAAAGGCGCTTGCAATTCTGGTGGAGTATATTTGGAGCTGTCACGGTGCTACAGCTTTTAACATTTCTCCTCAATGTGACTGTGACCAAGTCTGTTTTCTCATCTCCAAATTGAAAGTGATAATAATATGCACCATATCAGGGTGGTCAAGAGGCCCCAATAAGATAAAATGCATGTGAGCTTTACTTCAAGGCTGTATGCCAATCAAACTCCACCTTACATCCCAGGAAGGGCTTTACGGAGCACGCCCAAGTTGGGTACCAGATGAGAGAAAGGGAATCACAGAGGAAGCCTCAGACTCAGGTGAGCATCAGGACCTCACCTCACACATTGCCTCATTTATTTAACAATATTCCTTGGAGGCCTTCTATGCAATTGACTATAGCAATAAATAGACAAAGGCTTTGCCTTCGTGGAGCCGACATACTAGTGGCGGGAAGCCAAATTAAAAGAAAAAAAAGACTGTGTGATATGAGGTTGAATTCTATGGGGGAAAATTAAATGGTCTCCAAGTAGACCAGTGCATTTGTTACCAATTTTATCTAAGATCCCATGCAATATTTTAGCAAGTTTGGGTGGCTAAAATGGTGGAAAACCACTGTATATCTGTATTACTTAGAAGTGTTGGAGTATGTGAAATAACCAAATAACCTTTTTGCAAAGGACACCCTTGGAATGCTCTTGATTTCTAGGAGATAAATACATGGATTTACCTGAACTATGGTAAAGCCAAAACATAGGTTTGCAGCAGGCTTAGATAAATACCTGGATAATAATGTTTAACAGCATTTATATTTTTTAAATATTTTGTTTTATTTATTTACATAGCTGTGCCAGGTCTTAAAGTTGTACATGCAGGACCTTTCAGTTGTGGCATGTGGATTCAGCTCCTTGACCAGGGATCAAACCCAGATTCCCTGCATTGAGAGAATGGATTGTTAACCACTGAACCACCAGGGAAGTACCTAAAAATTTTAAAAGACAATATACAAATTATGGAGAGTCCTGACAGCCCTTTGCACCAAGCCATTGGCTTACTCACCATCATCATCATCAATACCACATAACTGCTGCCTACCGACTAAAGTCCCAGGTCTCCAGCTTTTATGATAAGTTGTAGAAGCCAAGTTCAAAGGCTGGGAAACCACACCTAAGGCTGGGAATCCTGCATACTCATCCTCGCTTCCAGTTTTCATTTCTGTCAGCTCACATTTCTAAGGCTCACACTGTCCTTTACAAAACTAGTTCATTTCGTGAGGCCCCCACAGAGTAAAAAAAAAAAAAAAAAAAAAAAACAGAAAGAGAAAATCACGGATATAAAATTGTACTCTCAGGCTGGGGAGAAACCAGCACGCTGTTGCCATGATGCTTTACAAGCTTAACGAGTGTGTGAATTAACTGCACTTGATAATCTGATCCTGGTGGATAGCAGTGGTGGTTTAGTCACTAAGTTGTGTCCAACTCTTGTGACCCCATGGACTGTAGCCCACCAGGCTCCTCTGTCCATGGGATTTCTCAGGCCGGAACACTGGAATGGGGTGCCATTTCCTCCTCCTGGAAATCTTCCTGACCCAGAATTGAACCTAAGTCTCCCGCATCACAGGCAGATTCTTTACTGCCTGAACCACCAGGGAAGCCCACTGAAGGTAGAACTGTTTCTCAAAGGTGGTATGCATTAACCAAACTAAGTGAGATTTACATATAAAAGAGAGATTCAAATAGATTCATGTATATGTGTGGCCGGTCCCTTTGCTGTCCATCTGAAACTATCACAACATTGTTAATCCGCTATACTCCAACACAAAAAAAAGAAGTTAAAAAAAAAAAGATTTCAAATTTAAAAAATAAAATTAGGAAATTAAACCCCTGGAATTTCCTGGGGGGACAAAAAGGCAATGTGCATCAACCACACTAAGTGACATTTACATATAAAACAGAAATTCAAATTTTCACTAAAAATTAAAAAAAAAAATTATCATCCTATGGTCTAGTACAGTAAGTGAACTAAGGCTTGTTAGTTCTGCCTGACGTCTGTGTAAATCACATCACACTGGAGCTCGCCTAGGCCCAAGGTTTACATGTGTCTAGGGCTTCCTTCCCCTCAGAGCAACAGAACTGCATTACAGTCACAGAGCTGCTACAAAGCCTAAAATACCTGCAGTCTTGCCCTTAAAGTGTGCTAAATTCTGAAGGGAAGAGAATATTTTTGTCAATGCAACTAATAGATTATCCGCTTGGAGGAGAAAATTAAAAGTGAGAAGTTTGCTTCATGAGCATAGGAGCAGAAAAGGTGGGCTCGCTTGGGTGATGTGAAGGACTCGTTCTCAGCCGAGGAAGCCTAAGATGTGGTTGTCTGTTACAGAGGAGCCATGTTAGGATGGTTTCCTTTAGATGTTTTTATGTGAATCATTTTTAAAGTCCTTATTGAATTTGTTATAATGTTCATTGGAATATAATATAATCTAATGTTCATTGGAAGGACTGATGTTGAAGCTGAAACTCCAATACTTTGGCCACCTGATGCAAAGAGCTGACTCATTTGAAAAGACCCTGATGCTGGGAAAGATTGAAGTCAGGAGGAGAGGGAATGACAGAGAATGAGATGGTTGGATGGCATCACCAACTCAATGGACATGAGTTAGTAAACTCCGGGAGTTGGTGATGGACAGGGAGGCCTGGTGTGCTGCGGTCCATGGGGTGGCAAAGAGTCGGACATGACTGAGCGACTGAACTGAACTGATAATACTGCTACTGTGCTAAATTTTGTTTTTTGGCCAAGAGGCAGGTGGGGTCTCAGCTCCCTGACCACAAATCAAACCTGCAGGCCCCGCATTAGAAGGTGAACTCTCAACCATTGGACCAGCAGCAAGTCTCAGGGAGCCATACTAAAATCCACCAAAAAAGCTTCTCTGTCCTCTGGGCTGTGCCTGAACAAAGCTGACCACTATTTAGCTATTCCTGTCTTTTGTTATCATGCCTCCATTGCTGGAAAACCCCCATCAGATTTATGTAGCATGCTAATCCCCAGGCTTCACGTAGCGTGAGCCAAATCAGTCCTGTTTCCTCCCTGCACAGAGCCTGCCTCATCAGTGACACATCTGGATGGAATACAGATGGGACTCCGAAGTCATGAAGTGTAACACAGCTATGTACTCAGGATGCTCTCACTGGTGGTAAAGGATGGCTGTTCCTAGAAGCACAGCCAATTTCTGAAAATCATCTTTAGCTCTCTTACCCACGTCACACTTCTAAATTTTCTTTCTCCGTCTTCAAAATTCCATTATGCTGTGTGTGAGATTTCCTAATAACACAGGCAGACTGTCCTTCTCATTGTGAGTCATATTTCTCTGGCTATGGACAAGCCTTTTCTTATATACATCAACTCAGTGTCTTCTAGTTCTGTTCGTCCCTCCTCATCAAGATGCTATTGCTAAGGAAACAAGAAAAGACAAAAAGGGAGCAATGAGGAGAAGATGAGAAAGAAAGGAATGAGGGAGGGAAGGAAGGAGGGAGAAAGGAAACAGGAGGAAGACAAAAGACAATGAAAGGGAGGAAGGGAAGAAAAAAAGGAGAAAAGAAACAGATGAAAATTCCGAATTTGGAAATTTTGCTGCTGCTGCTGTTGCTAAGTCACTTCAGTCGTGTCCGACTCTGTGCAACCCCATGGACCACAGCCTACCAGGCTCCTCTGTCCATGGGATTTTCCAGGCAAGAGTACTAGAGTGGGGTGCCATCGCCTTCTCTGAATTTGGAAATTTTATTCCTGCCATATTTCCACATATAAATTTTGTGTGCTGAATTGCATCCCCCTGCCCCCCAAAAAACTTAGGATGTTGACATCCTAAGTGCTATTATCTCAGAACATGACCTCACTTCCAAACAGTGTTGTTGCAGATTTAAGATCAAGTCATACTGAAGTATGGTGGGCCCCTCACGCAATATGATTGGTGTCCTTATAAGAGGAAAGACCCTCAAGAGAACACCATCCAACTACACAAGAACTGGGGTGATGCAGACTGGGGCATGCCAGTGACAGTGGGCAATCACCAGGAGTTAGGAAGAGTCAAGGACGGATGTCCCTACACATTTCAAAGGCAGCGTGGCCCTACTGTCATCTTGATTTCAGACTTATGGCTTCCAATACTCTGAGACTATACATGTTTGTTGTTTTAAGTCACCCAGTCCAGGTGCTTTGTTACAGCACCCTGAGCAAACTAATAAAGAACTATGTGCCCCCTAATCTATTTCAGGGCATTGGTTTTATAGCTGAACCCATTTCTCTTTTCCCAGTTTTTAGGAGCTCCTCCTGTTTGACCTTACTTACTTTCTGCATGGGGAGGGCACTCATTTTGCTGAAGAATTGTTTCGTCTACCTCAATAAATGCTTTTTGAACCGTGCTGCACAAAGTGCTGTGTCTTGTACAAGAGCATTTTACTAAAAAAGTGCGTGGAAGTACCTTTTCTTATACATTCCTAACACATTGAGTTCTTTCTTCCATGGGTGTGCAGTGGGTTAAGATACTAAAACTTGCGCCCATACTCTCTAAGGCCTTTCCTTTCTTTATTCCCGCACTTCCCATTAGCCCCAGCTTCTGGAACCAAGCCACGCTCCTCCCCCAATCAGACAAAACCCACGTAGACAAATATCCTTTAAGACGCATCACGACTCACGCAGATTCTGGCTCCAGTCACTGGTAAAGCACAGTGATGATGATGACAGGAATCTTTGGCTTTTTAAGCCATAAACTTAGCTCAAGAGTTCTGATTCATAGCTGGATACGAAACACTGTGGGAACGTTGATTAGCAGGGGTCACATCAGGTGGATGAATTGCTTCTCCTTTCTCCAGTTATTCACAGTTCATTTTCCCTTCAGAATATTTTAGGTAAGGGCTTGGAACGCTAACATGTTTGGGTTTTAGATCCTGGAAGGAGTGCAATGGAATTTTTTGGCAAGCTCTGTTGAGTGATTTACGCACTGCTCCCATTGGATAATTTGTTTTACGCATGCGTGACAAGACTGATGCTCTGGAAACGCTTGTTTCAAATTTGCATGTGTTGGCCCTTCCGCATCCTGCACTTGAATGAAGAAAAAAAAAAAAAACCCTCTGCAAGAGATGGTTATACTACCTCCTGAGGGAAAAGATCTTGAGATAGATCCTTTCTCTTTTTTTTTTTTCTCTCTCATCAGCAAGCATCATTAAGAAGGCAAGAGTAGGAATGCCGATTTTAAGATTGGCAGGAAAATACCCAGCTAAAATAACTTGGAAATATGTTGGGAATTTCAAAAGCATGATGTGTGCAGAAAGGATAATCAAAACAAGAATCGCTGAGGCCGCTAGAAGTGTCAAAGCAAGCAAACTCTGCTAAGGGTTTGCGGGTGAGGGCTTCTCTTTGATGAAACAGGCCATTAGTGGCTCTTACACATCTGAGCATGAATGTCACCCTGACTGAGCAGAAAGAGGACTGTGAACAAATCATATCCGAAAGACACTGAAGGTGGTGGTATAAAAGCATCAGCCCCCTTGGAATAACAACTCCGGTCAGATCCACCCTCTAGGACCGTGGCAAGCTAGCTAGCATCCTAAGAATGGTATCATCACAACGTCCTGAAACTCAGAGCTGGAAAATGGCAGACATATCCCACTGAGCTTTAGACGGGCCGTTGAGCCTATTCAATGGGTACCCCTGTCAATAAATAAGATTACGTGGTCTTGATCGTTTATTATTAGTTGGGAACCCCATAGGGTATAGGGTCAAGCTCACGGGGCCGGTGCTAACAGGGGTCACATCCAGCAGCTTGGTTTGTCCACAGGAACTCTGGATTCACATCAGAACTAAGGTCTGGCTTATGAATAATCTTTCTTCATCTGAGATAATAAGTGATTTTTTTAGGGTCAGTCACCATGGTTAGCACCCTGGGAGAGATCAATATACCCAGATGCATCTGGATAAAGGCAAAGAAAGATAAACTTTGGTGCTCTTGGAGAGGGCATTGTATCAATTAGGGGCCATGAGGCAGACAGATGGTGCATTAAGAGTTTAAGGAAGTCGAGTGAAGAAATGGGGTGAAGGGAGCCATCAAGCCTTGTTGACACGCCAGGAGGAGCCACACCAGAAATCTGTCACCACCTGGAGTCTGAAAGGACACACAGAGCGGGTGGCGTTCTCGAAGCCCAGAGCATTAGAGCCGTGGAAGGCTTCGCGAGTCCTTTTGCCATAAATGATGGAGCCGCTGCTATAACTGCGACGAAGCAGGAAGGAACTAGGAAATGAACAGGCGGCTCCTTTCTCGTCCCAGCTGCAGTCTCTGGAGGTACTTTCCTTTAGTCCAAACTCCAGGCAGCCCTCCTTCGCCTCAGAGCAGGACAGAAGACTGGAGAATGAATTGGTAGATGAAGGAGAGGCAAACAGAAAGTAATTTTTGGCACAGGCACCGAAAAAGGGAACAGGCCTCTCCTTTGTATAAGGTTGCAACCACAGGTCATCTTGGACTGAAGCACTTTCGCTCCACATAGGGTCACTTGTGGGGTTCACTGTCCCCCCACACATGCTCACTCTATGAGCTGTAATGCATTTAGGTAACGTAAATGCAGGGTGAATGGGTGTTCCTGCTGGGAAGAGGGGAGGACAATATGGAAGCTCCCTATTGCAGTATAGCTGATTTGGGGTATGCAAGTGTGGTTTCTTGGCTTCACCAAGTAGCATGAGGGATCTTAATTGCCCAACCAGATATCAAACCCATGCCCTCTGCAATGGGAGCATAGAGTCTTAACCACTGGACCACCAGGGAAGTCTCAGAAATGTAGTTTCCAGAGAGGAAACATACTAATTCTAAAAAGCACTGAAAGCCTCCAAAGCTGGGCTAACCAAGAGCATAGGAGGTAACTGGGCTGGTGACAAAGACTAAAAACAAGGGCTTCTTGGAGGTTCTGATAGGAGAGCTGATTTCTGCACCATCCACGGCTAATGTCAAGGATATTCCAGATCCTGTCACTCTGAGCCAGCAACGTGCTTGAGGAAAAATGTCTGGGTGTGGGAACATGAATCAGAAAGAGTGTGATCTCTGCACCCAACACAAGTTACTACTGGGACCTACGACAGCACAGATATTACCAGCAACTGCAGACAAATCTTCACCAAACGGGCATAACCCATCTTCAACCACAAACTCAAGAGGCAGCAAGAAATAAAAGCAGATACTTTCCTGGTGGCCCAGCACCTAAGACTCCACTCTCCCCCTGCAAGGCGCCTAGGTTCGATCCCTGGTCAGGGAACTAGATTCTACAACCACAACCTGGCAGAGTCAAATAAATAAATAAACATTAAAAAATAATACCAACAGTGACAGTGAGCTGATCAGAACCTGATTCTCTCTCCACGGCCTGTGTATCACGGGCTGGAGAAGAGGCCCACTGACAGCATCAGGAAACTGACTACTCAGATAAGCAGATAAGATTCACACAGAGAACACAAGAAAGTGAACAGAGCTGGTATGACGTGCCAGAGGCTTTCAGAGCTCAGACAGATGGCTGCAGGTGCTCCCAGAAGACTCATAGAGGCTGGGAGCAGAGCTGAGCCCAACAGGATGAAGACTGTTTAGGGAGGTAGAGGACGATGTTAGGAGAAAGTCTCATCCCAGCAAAGCTTCCCTAGGTGGAAATGCCAAAGACGTGCTGGGGAGATGCTGCGTGACTCATTGGTCCAGAAAAGAATACACTGAACATGTCTGAGCTGGGAGAGCTGATGAAAGCAGCGTTTACAGAAAGTCACTCTGGCCATGGGGTCCCAGATGGACTGCATTTGGGAGCAACTGGAGGTATGAAGTGGAGAAGGCGATGGCACCCCACTCCAGTACTCTTGCCTGGAAAATCCCAGGACAGAGGAGCCTGGTAGGCTGCAGTCCATGGGGTCGCTAAGAGTCAGACACGACTGAGCGACTTCCCTTTCACTTTTCACTTTCACGCATTGGAGAAGGAAATGACAACCCACTCCAGTGTTCTTGCCTGGAGAATCCTAGGGACGGGGGAGCCTGGTGGGCTGCCGTCTATGGGGTCCCACAGAGTCGGACACAACTGAAGCGACTTAGCAGCAGTAGCAGCAGCAGGAGGTATGGAGACAAGTTAGGGAACTATTCAAGCTAAGAAACAGTTCAGGCATGAAGTGATGGGGCTCATACACCTATATCTCTATATAAAACCACCTGTCTCTGGAATTTCAACTTGAACTTGCCAAACAGTATCAGATCACTTACCAGTGCAATATAACGAGGGATCCACTGGTTGTCAATTTTCCTTTTCTTCCTGTCATGCATAACCTACATCTCACTCTTATCTACCAGTCCACTCACAAAATAAAAGCAGGAAGTTCCCTTCTGACTAACACAACAGCTTTAGGCTCCCCTGAAACAACAAACACAACAGCATGTGTGTATGTATGTCCTTTCCCCAAAAACATCCTTTTATGCAGGGAGTTAGACAAGGAAGCAAGAGATGGAACTGGATGTGATAACTAAATGGCTGCTGCTGCTGCTAAGTCTCTTCAGTCATGTCCAACTCTGTGCGACCCCACAGACAGCAGCCCACCAGGCTCCCCCATCCCTGGGATTCTCCAGGCAAGAAGACTGGAGTGGGTTGCCATTTCCTTCTCCAATGCATGAAAGTGAGAAGTGAAAGTGAAGTCGCTCAGTCGTGTCCGACTCTTAGCGACCCCATGGAATACAGCCTACCAAGCTCCTCCACCCACGGGATTTTCCAGGCAAGAGTGCTAGAGTCGGGTGCCATTGCCTTCTCCGAACTAAATGGCTAGAAGGGCATGAATAAAGAACTGTAGGAGTTGGGACTTCTCTGGAGGTCCAGCAGTAAATTTTCCTGCTTCCAATACAAGGGGCATGAGTTCATTCCTGGTTGGAGATCTAAGATCCCACATACCATGCAACCAAAAAAAAATAAAATTATAGGAGTTAACTGATTATACATAAATCATGCCACTTTGGGGTGATTTATTGAGAAAGGGGACAACCATTTTCAGATCAGCAGAATCAACCTTGGTCTGCAAGGCTTTCACAGGGACCCTGCACTCCCTCACTTCAGGTCACCTCCTATACAGAAGGTCTGCTGAACTAGCTTGCTTCCTTCAGTCTCGCGGGTCTTTTCTTCTGGTGGGGATTCCTTAAAGCTGCATTTAGTTAGCCTCATCCTGTGATTTGCTGTGATCTCAAGGACAGTCACAATTATTCCTCTTGATTCCAAGACGGTACGCCAGCATCTTGAAAATCTTTGTTATTGTTCATATCCAGCCCTATTGTTCTGACCATCTGATGACTGATATTTGTGCAGGGTCTGAGTTCTGCTATCTTTTTTTTTTTTTTGTCCGTGGTCCAATAAAACTTTATTTACAAGAATAGGCATAGTTTGCACATTTTGCTATAGAGAATTTACAATAGTTAAAACGTATTCTAATTTTGCCCTTATTTCTACTGCATGGTCCTTTGGAAACCCAGTAAAAAAAAAAAGCTGGAAATGGTTGCCATGATCATCGGGATTTGAACTTGAAGCTGTCTCCTCAGCTGCTGAAATCGCTCTTCAAATGAGTTTGGCTCCTCTTAAGCATCAACAATACTTGCTGACTCAGAGAAGCATGAATGCAAGACAGCAGCTGAAGTAGGGGCCTTGCTAACCTCTGTCTCTTTCTGAAGACCAGTTGGTACTGCTTCTGAGTGAGGGCTTTAGAATCATGAAACTTTGTTGAATACGATGATAACACTTAATTCCTGCCAGTTGCCCTCTGGTCAGAAGTATAATTAGAGGTCTGCAGATGGTCTGGCAAGGTTTCTGGAAGCAGTAGAAACCAGCAGCTGAGTGCACAGCTATATGAAATTAAAAACTGTTTGAAGATATGGACCATATGTACACGTACGAACCATTAGGGAACACGGTTAGCTCTTAGCATTATACGAGTATTAAATGCTATGGGAAATCAGGGACGATCAGAAACACTGGAAAGGAAAAGAGAAACATGAAACAAAATCTTAACCTAGGATGGTTGCCTCTCAGATTTAGTAGGATATACTTTGGTTAAGAAAACATAGAGAAAACAGACTCAAGACTAACAACTCAAAGACTGGTCAGAGAGAATGAGTCAAACACCAATGCCTCTTTTCTCAAATCCTTAAATGTATTAGGGTCTTGTTTTAAATTAGAGAGAGACCAAATTAGTCTTTTTATGACTATAATTCAAAAGTCTTTATTGTAATAGCACGTGGAGCACTATGGTTTTCATTTTAGGAGTATTACAGATTTGCATAATATTGTGGGAACAAGGAGCATGAGCCTTACACCCGTGGAAGAAATCAGTGATAAGAAGTTAGACTGTCAGAGAAATGAACGATCAAAGGGAATTTTTGAAAAGACAGAAAGATATTGAATGCATTCAAGGAAACCTGTTTACCAGCTGTTTGGCTAAAAGTTCATTTTAAAATCAGGGATGTGGCCTGTACTATTTGAGACTCTATGTGTCTTCAGGAGACGGAGACTAGCATTAACACTGAAAATCTTTCATCAGTTTCCTGAATATTGGGACAATATCGTGTTCAGTTGTAATCCATATGTTTAGCATTTTCAGGGTCAGGTTTCTTCCTGGTTTCATGAGCCATCAGGGACCCTCTTCTTTTAGGTGTGTAAGCAAAGGTGATTCCTTCACGAATCAGGGTGCAAGCCTAACTTTTACACACTTTTAATGATCTCTATCCTCAATCAGAAAAGGACCTCTCTGGTCTGAGTTAGACTGACAGTGAGGCAAGTCTGCCGTACGCCTGCCTTGTCTGCAATTCGAGGTGATGCTGAGGTTTTCTAGGAAGAATGGATCACCCTTTGAGACACCCCCCTCCCACCGAGTTCAAAAACAAAATAGTGATAAACATCAGAAGGATCAAGACAGGACCATGGGAGTGGCAAAGAATCGTTCCCAGGCAAAAGGTATTGTCAGCGAAAGTTTTCCTTTGGCTCAGGTTAGCTTTCAAAAGACATGTCTCTAAGTGAAAGTTAATATTAAATTAGAGTTCGGAGAGTAAAATTGTTAAATACTGTAATCCGAAGCCTTCTCTTTAGGGTAGCAAAACTGAAATCCATACGCTAGAGGATGATCTTTGACTCAAACCATTTTAAAGGACCAACATCACACTTTGTAATATTCTGTTATTATTAACTCTATTCAAAAACATGTTTCTCACAGGTTCTTTGCACATTGTTAAATGTGCAAAAAATGGAGAATTTTCAAGGACTTGGGCCTCTCTGTTCAGTTATATAATACGTGGGTGGGACAGTATAAGGATGGCCTGACATTCATGTCACACTAAAGAATAAATCCCTTAGAATTTATTCCCATCTTTTTTCTTGAATGTTGGTACCTGGTTCTTTTATGCAGTGACAGCTTCTATTATCCCAGTTTATAGTTCTAGTCCGCCCCCTATATCCATGTCTGCTGCTGCTAAGTCTCTTCAGTCGTGTCCGACTCTGTGCGACCCCATAGACGGCAGCCCACAGGCTCCGCCGTCCCTGGGATTCTCCAGGCAAGAACACTGGAGTGGGTTGCCATTTCCTTCTCCATGTCTAGCATTCACAATAACAAAGTCGCTGAAGTTATTGTTGAACAAATCACTGTTGAATCTAGGAAATTTCTACCCTAAAGCAGCAAATTAAACACTTACTATGTCTAAGTTACTGGGAAACAGAAAGATGAAAACCCACATGCCTCATTAAAAAAAAAAAAAAAAAAAACTTCAGGCAGCAAATATTTTTACCTTTCAATTCTTTCTTCTTTTTGCTAGAGATAACCGGAGTTTGTTGCTTAATTTCCTTTAGAGTTTCTCAAGCAGCCTTCCTCCAAAGTCCAACAACCGGGGCTGATACGGAGGTGATCGGAGCAGCGGACAGTGAGCGTGGGGGAATCTTGACTTACAGCCACGTGCTGGTGAGAAGCGGGTCGGAGGTGGGCGGTGAGGCGGGGAGGCAGAGGCAAGGGAAGAGAAGGTGGAACTGGGAGGAGACGTGGGTTGGGGGAACGCGGCAGGAGCGCCAGCCTCGGTGGCAGCAGTGCTGGCGGGACCACCACGTGCATCCTGGGCGGGGTCATTGGCGCAGGACTGGGAGGCGCCTGCGCAGCACTGCCCAGACCCCGCCCCTTGCACGCCTCACTCCATCCTCCAGGCCGGTTGGTGGGGAGTCCGGCAGTTCCCGAGGCTCTTTGCCTAGCTGATAGTAGACACAGGGCACTCACTGCCACAGAACTCTCAGACCTTCCCAACCAAGTCATAACCCAACATCCTGATCTG